>JAHZMU010000412.1:0-10416 GCA_027743725.1 Rambutsinella grinnellia | reverse complement strand
AATGCTGTTCAGTTTACACCGCCTTTGCCAGAGTGGAAGGTAATAGACCATGTCATTGATTTACCGCTCAGAAGCAATTTGTTTTCCGGTTTCAATTCAAACTCTGTAGTTTCTGAGGTTTTTGGTTAAATGAAAGAGTTTATTCCAAACTTTGACTATAGAAAAATTGTATTTACGTTTGCTTAATAATGTTGGCATCTTTTGAGAGACTTTTTGGTAAAGGATTTAACAACTTTGCAAATTGAATTTTACCATCCATTTTCCTTTTTTCCAGACTGCGGCTCAAACCGTAAACCTATTTGGCAACATTAGCCATTCTACGCAAAGCCGTGGTAAAGTATACATACTTTTTATCTAAATAATATTAGTTTTTGTGGCGATCCCCGCCACCCACTGGTATATCAGTGGGGTATTAAACTTTTAAATCTATTTTGAATCCTGCCATTTCCAATTCCTGCGAAATAATGTTCACTTTCTGATTTAAGGGGAGCTATTTCTCTTCTGGAGCTTGTACCGCGCTCCGGTTCTCATTTCTCTCATCGCAGGTAAATTATAAATATAATTAATTAATTAATTAACGCGCATATGAAACGGTCCATGTTTGATTGCAGGTGATGCAGCCGCCGTAATGGAAGAGGTAAGCGATAAGCAACATAAGCAATAAACCAAGTGCTTAAATGTATGTACTTATCTATGTAGGTAAGCGATGAGGTTGTAGCAGGCCGATGCATTGCTGTGCTTCGGCAGATTTTTGGTCAGGAGAAAGTTCCTCAACCAAGAGAGGCTATTGTAACCCGTTGGAGGAATGATCCGTTTGCTCGCGGAAGCTACAGTTTTGTCGGTTTGGGAGCATCTGGGAACGACTATGACCTTTTATGTGCGCCTATTGGAAAGCGCCAGGAGCCGGGGCCTGGAGATCAACATCATCGCCTTTATTTTGCAGGTAAATAGTTTAATAGAAATGTAACGTTGTTATTAGGATATTTTTGACGGGGACGGGGATGATGATGATGCTAAGCTTATTATTAGTTATGGAAAGGGAGGGTCCCTTCAATACCGCTACTGGTTCAGTTTTTTATGACTCTTTACTTTAATTGCAGGGGAGCATACGATCCGTAATTATCCGGTAAGATAAAGTAAAATTATACAAAAGAGAACTCACATGACTCATGACCCATATTACTATACGAAACAGGCAACTGTCCATGGCGCTTTACTTTCCGGGATTAGGGAGGGAGGGCGCATTGCTGACGAGTTGAGTGGTCGTCCTTACGACCCTGATAATGCTGCAAAGTTGGCAGGCTTGGTCCCTTCGACTAGAGGAAAGAAGGATGCTTAAAAGATGGAATGAGGAATGGAAAAAGCGAGAACCTTTTTCTCGTTTTTAGAAATTGTTTTGTGTTAATTTTGTTGGCATTTACAATTAGAATGAAATATTTTTGTGGTATGTTCTTTGTTGTTTCTTTACTGTTTTTTACTTTCATATTTCAAATAATAATTTTGTGAGCTAAACTTATATTTCATTTCATATTTGTTTTTTTGAAAAGATATAATTAATTGTCAATTTTTTCTAAAGTAATTCATTTTTGCAGCTAGAAAATTGAAATATTAAAAAGTTTAATTAAGAAGTTCGTATNTTTCATATTTGTTTTTTTGAAAAGATATAATTAATTGTCAATTTTTTCTAAAGTAATTCATTTTTGCAGCTAGAAAATTGAAATATTAAAAAGTTTAATTAAGAAGTTCGTATTAGTAATGAAGATCTGATAAGATAATGAATTTAGCCACTGATGCAATTTGTTACTTGATTATTCCATGTTAGTTCGTAGTAAATTTCACATTTTCAAACATGTAAGTTGATAAGAAAGAAATTCACAATTTCCTCTGAGAAATATTTTTTTGTTGTGTTCTTAGTTTGTACTTAATAAACAGTTCAATTATAATGATTTTTGACACATCTGACATTTGAAATAAATAAAGGATTTTCTCCCCAAGAGCTTTGGCAGCCCACTTGACTGCCTACCTGGTTCTTATATAGTAATAAAATTCTTTGAGAATCTAATCATACACTTCCGGTGGATTCGATTTGATGGCTGGTGGCATTTTATATCTGCGCATGTAATTACTTATGATAAAGTGAACAGGTTTCGTTCATCTGCTGTATAATATCTCTCTCTCTTATTTACATTTCAGTTAGCATATCGCATTAGTTCAGTCGTGAGTGAATTTTAATAATATTTTTATCGTGATACTTTCGAATTAGAAGGGATATCACTTTCAGCCGTGAAATTCCATCGACCTCCCCCTGAAAGAAGAAGTAATCTTGTACTTAAAAATGAAGAAGAAAGAAATGCGATTTCTTCATAAATAAAATGAATGGTGTATGCGGGCTTTTTCTTGAAGCGGATCTTGTAAGAAATGTTTGATCAGGAGAATGATAAAAGTATAAATTTCATGGAGGAAAAGGACAGCTAATTAAGTTGGTTCTAAAACATTGCGCAAGGATGAAGAGAAATGCAGATGTTAGAGGAATGCGAGACACTACAGGCATTATAAATTTCCAGTTTGAGAAATAAAAATCTCATCCACACCATCATCTTCATAAGAAGACCAACCTGAAGGAATCTCAAGTGTCGCTAGTTGATGTGTGGTATGAGGGCACATCCACCATAAAAATTGTTCATGGAATTATCGTCATTTTTATTCAAGAAGATTGTTTTATTACGATAATAATATCATATGAGAGAGAAATGGTCAGCACGATAAGAAGCAGGAGCCAGAGTTTGGCCAACCATTCATTATTCAAAATCTCTTTCTTGTTAGTATTTTTTTTATTCGAGTGGAATAATTTGATATGAAAAAATATGAGTTTACTCCATTTCTTTTTAAGATGCATAAATATACCCTGCTTTGTTTAGAAAAAAAGTTCGCCAGCAGAAAGATTTTCAGGTTTGGTGGAAACGAGGGCTTCGTGTAGGGTCTTCTCATGAGATGAGTGGTAAAGTGCCTATCTAAGTGCGATAGAAGGAGCAGGCGAGCACCCTTTCTTCCATAATCATCTCTTTAATACGTGTATTTATACCTGGCTAGTTAAAGTTAAGTAGGTATAATATAGCTTGTTTTTAAAAAAAGAAGATTTTTTGCCCTTTCATAACAAGCCATATAGCTGGAAGGAAAAAGTATCACATTGTTTAGGGAGAAGTGTGTAGGCTCAGCTCTCATGATGATTCCTCATATTTCTTGTTGAAGGGCAGAGATGAAGAGAAATGAGGAGGAGAAAATTATTATAAATAATGAAATGAAATATCTGTTAGATGATGATGATACTGCCACAGAGGTACGCATATACCTACGCATTTATGATTAAGTGAGGCTGGATCTAAAGAAAAAAGCAAACAAGGCTGTCTGCCTGTGTTTCAAATTCAACTAGCTCATCGTCTCGTTTTAATTACTGTGTTGCCTCCTCTTTTCCCATTTATAATCACTCCTTCCCATTTTTTCCTTCTTGGAGTGAAAACTTCATGGCTGGACATCTGCATTCTTTTCCCCTTGAGCGGTGCAACTATATATGTGGAGAAAGACGAATAAATATGCTGGGATAACAAGCCAAGTCTCACCACCTCCAGTGGGAGAGGAGTGAAGAAAAAACTGGGGTTTGGACAACCAAAGCGAGTTTCATAATGATTATTGTGAGCCATGTAGATATAGTTTGGATCATTTACACAGTTTGAGTGGCCCTAATAATGAAGATAACTTCTCATTTAGTAATGAGAACGTTGAGGAGGTGGGTTTTTAAGGGTGAATTACAAATTATTTATTTTTGAAATGCACGATATGGCAATATGTCATGGATTCTAGAGTAGATTTTGGAGTCTACCTGGAAATTGGGTCTAGCTGGACTTAAACGGGATTATCTGAAGAATCGTGAAAGGGGAAACTAAATCAATCGTAACTTATTTACGTCAAAATATTTGGCCTTATGAATGAAAAATTAGTAAGTAAAGTAAATGGGCTATACGTGATTTTCTGCTTGCATTCTGGAGTATGTAAATAATCAAAAGCTTTTTTACATGCCGGAGAAAAATGAGATGAAAAGATAAAAATCGTCTCGACTTTCATTTTTCAATTATCGCATGTAGATATTTTTTTAATAAAAAAAACTAATATCGATCCCCTCTCCGATCTACATGCAAGTTTCAAACAAGTTATTGAAGTGGAAGGTTTTTTCTTCTAAAAGATGAGATCATTAAATCATAAAATGATCTGGATATCCGATAAAAGTCATAATAATCCTGGCAATAATGCATAATTATTAGATTTATGGAGGGTCGAGTTTCACTAAATGATACTTATACTTTCCCTCAATAATTGGAGGATAGAGGAGGAATTTATCCAATTAAATTAAATCAATCTGTTGCACAAGTCTCGAGAAGAGAATTGCATGCAAGAATCGAGATAATCAAGTCGTGATTTTTAAAATATTTTGTCATGTGATACTCTCGTGTTTTAGAAAAGAAAGTGAAATTAACTCTAGTTATTAAGAAGCAATAAAAATGCTGTCTCGACTAAAAATTTGATTATGCAATAACAAGATAGTTTAATTGCTGGGATCAGGGCTAATTGTGAGACCTTTTTTGATTACATATGCCCTGGTTTTTTAACTTCCTTCAGCTTTCACGAATCGTCCTGTGAGTTCCAAAACGTGGTTGACTCGACGTGAATTTCTATCATTGTTATTATTGACTTTGAGTAAAACGTATCATTTTTCTATTATTTTTATTATCATTATTATCAAGGGTTTGAGATAATTGAATAAATGCTCCACTGATCTTCATTTTNAATAACAAGATAGTTTAATTGCTGGGATAAGGACTAATTGTGAGACCTTTTTTGATTACATATGCCCTGGTTTTTTTTAGCTTCCTTCAGCTTTCACGAATCGTCCTGTGCGTTCCAAAACGTGGTTGACTCGACGTGAATTTCTATCATTGTTATTATTGACTTTGAGTAAAACGTATCATTTTTCTATTATTTTTATTATCATTATTATCAAGGGTTTGAGATAATTCAATAAATGCTCCACTGATCTTCATTTTTTTTGTATGAAAGTATTTTTGTGGAAGGCATCGGTTAAGAATTTACGAGTATTTTAAAATTTGATATTGAGCACATATGTTTGCTTTTGGCTGTGATAACCAGCTTATTCTTTAACATGCAGTGTCAAACATACAAGGGGAGGAGACTTGGGCTGAACTTTTTAGATTAAATTTTAGAGATCATCTTTCCTAGCTTATAGACACCCAATTTTAGATGAAGAATGTCAGAGCAAAAATATAATTTCTCTGTTAGTTTTTTTAAACAAGAACCACGTTGGAGTTGGCATATTTTAGAGAGCTGTGGCAATTACTAAGTGTATGCACATGTGTGTCCTAGAATATCATGGGCCCTACTAACTTATCATAGCTTTCAGCCATATTCTACGTGACTGGGTAGTTTGAGCTCGGATGCCTTAATGAGCTTTGATCGAATTTCATTTCCGCCTGATTAGCTTCAGATTTAGAAAAGATTGGCTATCATATTATGAAGACAGTGATATCGGCCACCGACTTATAAACAAAGGGGAACTCACATCAAGAATCTTTCTGAAATGATTCTTATCTTTCATCTTCAAACGGAGAGAAACCGAAGACGGACTTCGTGAAAGTTTTTTCTATGCATTATCCAGCATTATCTTTCTTAATTTTCCCTAACCACCCGCTTAATCGATTCAGCAGTTGATGATTAATTAGCAGGGTAATTGGAAATCAAAAATTCAATCAAGGAAAGCCAACTTAATCTTTCCTATGCATAAATAAACGCTCCAATTTTCAATTAGATTTACGTAGTATAATAGTAGCTCTCACAAGTGGTACAAAATTAATTGTAATTGGAAATCAAAAATTCAATCAAGGAAAGCCAACTTAATCTTTCCTATGCATAAATAAACGCTCCAATTTTCAATTAGATTTACGTAGTATAATAGTAGCTTTCACAAGTAATCATTCATGATTAAAAGAATCGTTTATCCATTTATCTAGTTCGACTAGAAAATTGCGTCTTGTTTTGGAGCGAAATAAACTGCCTCTCTGTAAACAACACCCGCTATGCTAAATTGCTTTTCATGCTGAGAAATGCCATCATCCGGTTACAATTTTCTTGCACCAATTACCCGCGATTAATTTGATCTAGTATTTTTCAAGTGGAGAACTGGATATTTTGCTTGAATGGAAAATTATATTGAGTTCAAATACCATTTAAGGTCTGTGGTGAAAATCAAGTTCGCTACAAGCTACTGTATAGAACTTTCATGCTTTGATCTACCTGTGGATTATGTAAAGAAAAAATTGCACAATTTATAGCCACAAGGGAATAGAATAATTGACTGATAATAATAGGTTCATGCATTATTCTATTTCCAGGAGATTAACGAGCTTGCTCAATTAAAGAGGGAATAAAAAAGGCGCTCGTATTGCAACAAATTATAATAATGGGGATGAATATAAGACTGTTTCAAGCACTATCTTACAAAATCTTGAAAAACAGTTCATCATTTTCATCATTTTCATCATTATCACAGTCATTAAAGTTCATAGTCAAAGTCATAATCGTTATTTCTCGGTATTCATAACGTTTCATAAGATAAATACCAACAATGTGGAAACAGATTGAAAGCTACGGGGGAAAATATTTCATGTATCTACTTTTGTAGTTAAGATTTGCACCAAATGAAACCGAATCAAGTCTCAGCTGCAAAGCGAAAATGAAATCCCGAGTTTTTCAAGGTTCATTAATTTTTTCATCGAGGTGAAATGAGGCTCATCCAGCCCCATCCCATTCATCAATATTACCTGCATTAAGTCGTCGTTCTTTTCTCCTCGTCAAAAAATCATACTTTACCAACCCCTACAAGTTAGTTGTGTGCTAGCAGCTACCTGAACTTTTTCCGCCAGTACAGGTTCTCTAAGACTTTGATTAGTGAGTGGTTAACTAGCTAACGAGCCTCACGTAACGTATGTGTTGCCCATTTCGACTTCTCTCAAATGATGCGTTAACTATCACCAGCCACTTTGCTCTGAATTCTCTGTAAAAATATTTTTGATCAACTTCCTTCGAGGAGAAAACCGTCACGAGTACATTTTTCAGCATTAATTAGTGAGCAGATGGAAATGAAAGATGCTTTAAAGCCTGAGATTGGCAACTGCGATTTGAAAAGTCTGGTCTTTCGACGGCTGCTGCCTTTGGAATTTATAAAATCTTTCCAATTTTTTTGCATATAAAGTATTTCATTTTATCTGAAATAATTGGGTGATCAGAGCTCACCTTATCTTTCCCACAGAAAAGCAGGAAAAAACGCAAGTCAACATGTCACACTGATATTTAATTACTCTATGAAGATTGAAATGATGATTATTTGCTTCCGTCAGTAGAATTTAATTAGCATATGAAATTATATCTCAGGAAATTCCTCATCTCACTGCTCAATTACATAATCAGAAAGGGGAAAGGGGGAGTAAAAGGTGGGCAGTGGGCGATTCGATTTGTTAGCAATCTCATAAAAATATGAACCGTTATTAATTGCACATTAAACCGAAGGTACTTGTCCCGCTGTGTTTAGTTGATATAAAAATAGTGTTAAAATTGCAAAAATCCTGTGGAATGCGTAGAAAGCAGTAAAAGGGCTTTCCTCGATTAGATAGGTTAATTTGCATGCTAACTAGACAGGAGTGCAAAACCAATAATTATGCTAGAAATTGATGTGTGGAAAACGTACAAGTGGAATGGGAATTTCCACTTTCGTGGTGGCCGAAATCAAGTTTTGTTGTTGTTGTTTTATTCACTGCGAGTTTAATTTGGATGAAGGAAAACATGCCTTCACAGATAAAAAATGCCAAGCGTAATTGAGTTGTCAGAATTCGTAACAGTAAGTTGGTGGGTAGGGAAAACGTTAGCTAAATAGTGTTGCTTTTATAGGAGTAAAGGTCATCTTAGTTCATGTAAACAATGTGCAATAATGCAAAATGCAAATTCATGTCAAAAGTACTTCGGGGGAAGGTCGAAATTCGAATTTGAGGAAATGAGCTAGCGAATCTAGCCTCAAGGTTTAATCTTTTCATAATCAGGTAAACCGTTCTCGGCTTCCTAGAAGGGGAATAAAAGTACCTAATATTATGCTATGCATATTAATGTTTTATTACGTAGTTAAACAAGTGGGAAGTTTCGTTCTTTATTCAAGAATCTTGAATATTTTTATTGCAAACGAATCGTTTCTGTTTATTTCTTACAAAAGAATGAGCCAGTCTTTAAGTTACGATATATCACGCAATTAGCAGTTATAATAATAACAATTAAAAGTCTAGAAAAATATTCCCTCGCATCTAAAACTTTGTCCAGGTACAGACTCAGGTCCAAGCTCGGAGAAATACATCTGCAGTTGAAAACAGAAGTTTGCATTAGAATGACCGAATAAATCCTTTATAGTTGATCTGGAGATGATATTTCACAAACTTGCCTTTGCAGATCTCATTTTGTAGGTGGAATACGCAATCACAAAATTACTCGTTGAATGTCCCCATGCAAATTCTCCGTGACTTCCGTCCCAAGTTAGAGAAATTATTCCTGTATAGCGTGGTTCTTGGTGAATATTCAATGTTGGATTTTCTGTAGAGAAGAATTTTTATTCGCTTTTACCACATCTGCAATATCAATACTTTGTAAACTATTTGGATATCTACTTACTTAAAAAATGTTTCTCCACACAAGTCATTAGTGAGGCAACAAGACTGAAACTGTTTTCATTGTTAGCCTCGCAAGCGCATTCTTGAGGGAGTCTGATACGACTGAGCATCTCTCCAGATCCCGAAGTACTCACAGCGATGGCGTTGGCTGAATGTTCTGATATGTTACTGCTGTAGCATCCACAACCAAATAATGGTGCCTGTAAATTGGAAATCCGTAAATTAATGTTAATTGTTTTCAGGTAAATTTAATAGCCTTTACTGCTAGTAAATTACATACTAGCATGTACGTTGCAAAGATGTACGTTAACCTAAATGAATAATCTTAATTAAAGATTTTAAAGCTTACATGTCCAATACGACCTGGAAGCTTCATCCAGTGCCCTCCACTGCTAACAGAAGATGCAACATTGCCACAATTATCTACCGCGATCGCTCCAACAGTGTCGTTAACTTTATTGGCCACGGACTCCAACTGCAGCTTATATTTTTCATACTTTTTCAGTGATCTCTCTAGTGAAGAAATGCAAATTTCGTTTAGCTAATAATTACGATTGCATTTGGTTAATTTAATTTACTAAATTATCTGAAGAGCAGAGCACATACTAGAAATTAAAGCATTGTCATCGCAGATTGGAAGCCCTTTGTCAGATGCCCATGTTTTCGCTCCATTGCCAATCAGGAAACTACAATAATGACAGAAATAATCTACTATTACATCATATTCTGCCTATTTGTAAAATCAACAGTGCTATGCAGTAATTCAATCAGTGCCAGTACTCACCTTGGAGGAATCCTTCCACAAGAAAACAGCTTTTCCCGTCTATGTTCATCTGCAAGTCCCTTCGCAACTAGTATCGGGTTTCGAACTCCAGAAACAGCACCAACTCCGCCAAAGTACCCGTCACCATCCATAAATCCTGCGTCACACTCAACAGTCCCGTTCAGCGTCAAGTTTGACCCCGACCCCGCGTTGACTAGACCTGAGTCTTCAATAATCTTTGTAGCCAATGCCACAGCATCTCCTGCAGAACCATCTTGTCGCAGTAGTTTCATAGCCTGAAGCACAAAAATTAAACAAATAAAAATTAACAATTAACAATTTAATTATTCTTTACCTTTTCACACGCTTCATTACATATCGGTCTGTATTTCTCCTTAGATTTCACAGAATGCTCTCCAGCCCCTGAAAACCATAAATTATTCTAACTTAACTCAATTCATTTCTATTTAGCCTTAATTTATTACCCAAATGAATCGCAATAAATGGCATCTTCTTCTTAAGTCCACTCTTTTTCTTCTCCGGTTCATCGTCACAACTTTTATCGGAAGGCGACTCCGATCCTTCTTTCCTGTCACGTGCACCATCTACTTCTGAACACCTCCCCTCCAAAACATCTCCTCCGCCATAATCACTCGACTTAACTCGTTTCATTCTTTATCAACTAATTGTACAAATAATACTGATTAGTAGCAAACTCCCTAATTAGCACTTTAATTAATTTAAAGAAAATTTAAAGAAAAATGAAAGCTCAGTCAAAACTCAAAACATGTGTCAAATCCACTTCTGTTTACATCGAACCAAATGATTGCCGGACTGAACAAAGAGCTGAAGCTCTTGATGGTCAGCATGTTTTACGTA
>JAHZMU010000411.1:0-15094 GCA_027743725.1 Rambutsinella grinnellia | reverse complement strand
TGCCAAGTCTCATATATGGAGTCAATATTATGGACTTGATTGAATCATTATTAAAGAATATGTGGGTTCATATTCTGAATGAATGAGAGCGCAAGTTGTTCATACGAGCTCGTACTAATTTTGAATGCGATGATTTTATATAAGCTGGAACGCTTAGACACGACTGGCAAGTAGCCAGAGAAACGTAATTGGGTTTCAAGGCTAGGTTGATGTATGGATAATGGCCATGTAAAATGAGAGAGGACAATATCCTTTAAAGTGCATTTAATAATTGAAAGCTCTGGATATTTTAGCTTAAACATATTGCATTATTTTTGCATTGTATTTTGATTCGCGTATGACATATTCTTTGAGATTGCAAAGTCATTTGTGTAACTATCCATAACAATTTCATCTCTTCACATTGGCACTTCTGCCAATCGAAAAAATCTGCAAATTTTAGAAAGTGTCCGAGAAGCGTAATGGCAGCTATTATCCCATCAGTTGTAGCCATAATCTCAATTATTTTTGTCATCTGTTGGTTCTGCTTCTGGGGAAACGGGCAGACTGGCCAAGATCTAACTTTTGAATCAAAGATGAGATACTTAAAAAATCTATCTTTGGAAGCTAACGTGCCACAGTTGAATACAACAATTGATTTATGCCAAACAGAAAGATGCTTGGAGGCTGCTCAAGACATCCTTTATAAAATAGATGGGAAGGTGGATCCTTGTGTTAATTTTTATAAATTTGCTTGTGACCGATACTATTATGAAAAAGGGAAAAGTCCATTTCCTCCAAAAGGGGATTTAACAGTGGCGAGTAGTTCGGGTATAATTCTTGAAATTCTGCAAGGAAAAGAAAATGAAACGGATTTAAAGCCTGTGAATCAAGCAAGACTATATTTTAAGCAATGTATGGAAATAGATGAGGGTGGAGGGAAAGGGTTAGAAGTTCTCAAAGAATTAATTAAGAAATATGGTAGATGGCCTCTACTCGGGGCGAAATGGAATAGGAGTAACATTAACTGGATGGAAATGGCAGGGGAGTTGAGTTCGACGGGAATTGGATCTCCGTTAATATCAGTTAGTATATGGATTGACCCGGATAATTCTTCAAAGCAAGCCATTTATGCAAGTTAATAAATTTCAAATGTAAACTATTTATTTTTAATTAATGTTTTTTGTAAATAATAGCTGGAAACACCCTATTTCGGCGTGCCAGAACGAGCTCTTCGCGACCCTGAGACGTATAAAAAGATAATAACGACCTACATTGATTTCGCATATAATGTGTCAAATGAGCTGGGTAATAGCTCAGTAAGGTCAAGGAAATTAATAAAGGGTGTTAGAGATGTGATAGATTTTGAGAGAATGCTCGCCCGATTGATTACATTCTGATATGATGGATTATATGAACGTTACAAACTGTCTGAGCTTGAAAATATTACGGGCCTTGAGCTAAGCGTTTATTTGAATAGGTCTCTTAGCGCTTCTGATATTAAAGTGGATGGAAATGAAGAGATTCTTGTGGACGACATAAATTATTTTAAACGCCTGAATGTCATATTAGAAAGGGAGAAAGTGGAAGAAATTGCAAACTATTTTATCTGGAGGATTGTGATGAGCTTGGCTGAATTTAGTAGTGAGAGGTTGAGGACAATGGTGTTAGAATTTTCTGATGGAATTAACGGTTTGGGAGTGGAAAGGGATGAGTTTTGTGCAGAGTTGACAAGAAAAGCGTTTGAATTTGCGATATCATCAAAATATTTGGAAAGTAATGTGAAATTAATTGAAAAAATTAACAAGGACGTTGAAAAATTTGCGGACGAGATGAAAATTAGCTTTATTGAAATAGTAGGAGAGGCAAATTGGATTGGGAATGAGACGAAAAGAAATATTATTGAAAAAATTGAAGCAATGAAGGGCTTCATAGGATATCCAGAATGGCTTATGGATGGGAGGGAAGTCGAGAAATATTATGATGGACTGGAATTGGGGGAGAGCCACATTGAAAGTGTAATCAAACTGAGATTTTGGCAAAGGCAAAGGTGGGTTAAGAAGCTGGGGAAGGTCACAAATAAGAATGAGTGGGGAGTTCCTGTGTCGGAAAATAATGCTTGGTTTCACCAGCAATTAAATGCATTTAGTAATAAAATTATTGCTTAAATTATGATTTTGAATTGCTTCTAATATTTTTAAAAAAATATTCAGCTATTCCATTTATGAAATTCCTCCCTCCAAACTACGGAGTTGATCATCCTCAACATCAAAAACTTTGCTAGATTGGGGAGGACACTCGGGCACGAGATGATGCACGGGTTTGATTCGATAGGAAGAAAATTTGATAAAGATGGAAACTTAAGAAACTGGTGGAATGAAGAGTCTAAAAGAGAATATGAGAAAAAGATGGACTGTATAACTAAACTGTATGGCCGGTTGCGGTGGTTATATCCAACAAGTGTAAGATTAGATGGGATAAGGACATTGGGAGAGAATATGGCTGATATTGGCGGTCTCCAGATAAGTTTTAGGGCTTATCAAAATCATATCAAGAAATATAGAGAGGAGAAGAGACTTCCGGGGTTAGAGATTTATACGCCTGAGCAGCTCTTCTTTATTGAAATTGCTAATGTAAATGTGCACAAAATGAGTTTAGGTATTTCACGAAAATTATTTGTAAATTGTTGTTTTTTATAGTCTTATTGTGAGATGGATTTCCAAAGGACGTTTGTCTTTTATCTATTGACTGATACCCACACGCCGTGGGAAATGAGGGTGAGGGAGCTAATGAAAAATTCACAGGATTTTAAGAAAGCATTTAATTGTAAAGAGGAGAGTAATCCAGAAAGTCAAGTTGAGAGTTGTCAGGTGTGGTAAATTGTAGTTTAAGGTGAAGAAGATTAATATGTAATAATTATATAAACGTGTTTATACTGCCAACAAAATTTATAGCTTTTTGCTTCACATAAATTAGCATGGATCGCTTGGATTCAGTAAACAACTAAATATTGATTTGTATAACGAATAATTTGAACTTTCTCCTGTGAACACTAAACAATTAAGTTTAAATCAAGATTTTATTCAGAGATTTATTAATTTGGATGAGCATGGACCCATTCTCAGTGATTAGATTAATAATTCGCAAATAAGTTTCAACATTTAAAATAAATCTAAACATTGTAAAATAAATTGGTGAATGACAGGGAGAACTTCATGAAAATCGAAACATCGAAATATTTACCTAAATATTTTGTTTAATAAGTAAGGCTTGAGTAATGTCCACTTCAAAACAATGTCAGGGACCAAGGACATTTAAAAAAACATTTAATTAAATGATTTCCAAGCAATCAATACCCCGTCAGAGAGGTGACAAGCTGGAGAATAGAACATTTTTAATTTTTTTTAAGCATTTCTCCATTAACCTTGGCAAACTTCAGAGTTTAATCAGTGCAAGTGGATTTTTTCCTTTTTTGTCGTCTCAGTGAATGGAAAACTTTTGGTTTTATATAGGCGAAAAACCGAAAATACAGCATAATAGTTTCAAGCCATTAACAATTCATTTCATACCATGTATCTTAAGCGCTTTTTTAAAAGCAGTGCTGTTCCGCTGCGAGACATAAACCATGAACCTAAATATGCCGAATTTTATATGACCCAAGTTGATATTTACCGAAATATGCAACTTGTTTTGGTCAACTTAATTTCTTCAATCTATCACTATTCTACTTTGGGTTTGAGTAGTTGGTTTTAATCTCCGCTTCTCCTCAACCCTTACATAATGGCAGCGATGGCAAATGATTTTCCAACAAATCTTCAACCAGTTTTGATTTCACAAGCGAAAAAAGGACTTAAAGTACATTGGGCATGTTTTGACAAACTATTTGGGTTTACAAAATGGCAGCGATGGCAAATGATTTTCCAACAAATCTTCAACCAGTTTTGATTTCACAAGCGAAAAAAGGACTTAAAGTACATTGGGCATGTTTTGACAAACTATTTGGGACACCTCCCCTCCAATGGAATTACAAGGATTGCCGAATTGATGCCACAAAACGCTGGAAACTTTGGGGCTTGTATACCCACATAATTTTAATTGGTTTAGTAGGATATGGCATCCTACTTTGTGGCTTATGTCTGGTGTGGGACAATCCTAATATTAAAACTTTAAACATTGCACTCTTTTTACAACTTTTCACTTTGGGATGGTTGGGTTTCGGGCTGCAGGTTTCAATTCTTAAGAAAAAGGAAGAAATCTCTTGTGGGATGAATGGATTGCTTGAATATCAATTGCAGTTGCTACGAGGTAATTCAAAAAGAATAATAAACATATTCCAATTAAATAATAATTGCGTTTTATTCTAGAGTTTTCAAAGGAATGGACAGAACTGGAGAGAAAGTTTAAATTAAGGTTTTGGTTTCTTGGGACTGGCGTAACAATTATAGTCGGATTCACAGCTTCGGCTTGCACCGCATCAATAATGGGGATAATAATAGACTTAGATCCACTAGTATTCGTCTTTAATCTAATTCAAGCAGAAGGTCCGCTTATCGTCTCTGCTCTAATAGCCATTCGCATGATCACTTTGTTCATCTTTCTCAATAGTAATTTGAGGCAGATGACATTTCTCGTCCTTCACAATTTCATTATGGTTCAAGCCTACATTTCCTGCTTGAGAATAATTAGCCAAATAAAGGGAAATGGCAGGTTACTTCATGAATATACGAAATTGCTCTTGTATCATTCAAGAATCGCTCCATTCTCTAGTTTTGTAATGATTTATATTGAGGTTTGCGGGCAAGTTGTGGCCGTTATTATATTTTGGCTGGCAATCAAAGGATATGATATTTTACCTCAAGTTTTGTACATATTCTTTCCAGTTGGGGGAACAATGTTTGTTATCTTTATGGTATCTTTAATAACAGTATTAGGGTATATAAATCAAGAGTCGAATTCAATTCTTCAGAAGCAATTGGTAAATGGGGAGAGAAAGGGGATTTTTAGGAAGAAGGTGATAGCAATGCAAGCCATCATTTTCAAGAAAGGAACGCTAATTGTAATTAATAGAGAGGCGCCAGGAGAATTTGTTAGTTTGTTGGTGGATAATTTGACAACTGCAGTGATGACGTATTAATTAATATTCTTACATTTCAATCATTTCCATGGCACGAGCAATTATTCGTGTGAAGTGGCTGTAGAATTTCTATTGAATTACTAAATGTTTAAATAAACTTAAGTTTAGATCGAAGCATTATAATTTTATTCAAATTCTAAAATAGTTCATTAAAATCAATTTAATTTGTCTTCGCTTAATATCAGCTTCTCACATGAAAGTTTCTCTGAAATATTTCACTCTTCATGGCTCTTAAAATTGATTGTCTACTCCTGATATTGATTTTGGCCTAATTGCATTAAAAATCTGTAATTTTCTCTAGCATGTTTTAATTAAACATGAAGAAAGCTGAGAATAAAGCTCTTTTCCGAGTCACTTGTTTCTATCCTGCATACTAGCAAATATTGTTGCTCTGATGAACTCAAAGTTGATACTTCATGATCATTCTAACTTTCTCCTTTGAACAATAAACAAGTAAATATAAGGTTAAGATTTTATTCTATTTATTTAGTAAAGCATAATATTTCTCATACATGCAATTATTCTCATCACTGGGGCGGGGTTGTATGAGTGATAATTAGCTAATATTTGCAACACCCAAAATAATTTCGCAACGTCTTTTTCTAACGGTGGTAACCTTTTTGGTAGTAATTAAATAAATGAGAACGCCAAAAACTAGTGAATAACAAGATTGCGAAAGTTTTGCCTGGGCTAAGAGAAAAGATGAGAAAATGGTTTGGAAATTACTTAAAAAGTTGTAGAATAGTAGGGATCACTTGTGGAGAGAGCTCTTTCAAGGTTTAGAAGCTAGCGTGTTCTAAATTAGAGGTTTTCAATGTTGATCAATCAGTAGCATTATTACTAATTGGAGGTTATGTTAACAGCTAGTTTCGAGTTGAATTTATTACTTTGAAAGTAAACGTGAATAATTTTATTGCTATATTATAAACATTCTATCAATCATAATAGTTGACCATCATATCAAAATAGAGAAGTAGGTTGCCAAGCAACTATTTCAATTCGCAAAAGCCTTGTCATTCTTTTAAAATTCTAACTTTGTTAAAAGCAATTTCATTCGTCATTGAATTTAGCACCCCATTTTTGCATGAAGGCTTACCTTTCTTGAAAATAATAATGTTTTGCGTTGCACTCAAGAAACGTATTTTACGTATGCAAATGGATATTATTAGTTTACCAGAATTAATGGAAAGAGTAAGTGATTCATAATTAAATAAACTTTGCCATCCACAAAAACTACATGTTGTTTGCTGGGCCGTATTTATAGTATTGCTTTCTACTTAATTGTATTTAAAATGTGGAGCTTTCTGTAGCATATTATGTGTAGAGGGGCATAGACATAAATAATAATAACCTAGAACAAAGAAAGTTTTGATACTATAATCAAAATGGATATTTGTATGGCCATCCACTTGAACTTTCTCCTTCCAACAGTAAACAAGTAAGTCAAGGTTTGATTCATTAATTTATTCAGCAAACCGTGACTGCTGACTTGATTCAAAATAATTAATCTCATCGCTGGGGCTGGATTGTATGAGTATTTTAGGACATAGACTCAGTCTCAGTGATAAGATTAATAATTTGCCAGTAACTTCAACATCCAAAATAATTCAAAACATTACGAATTAAATTAGGATAGAACTCCTTTTACGCATCCCAATCTTTGGGTCTTAAAAGTAAGTTTTTCTCATGAAAATACTGCACACTAAGAAGGCTAGCATGTAACAACGTATCAATTCAAATCTATTATCTCGTTACAAACACAAGGCTATATTTTAATATTATTTTCTAAACAGTTTAAATTAAACATTCCATTTAAGTTTTTAATTGTATTGGGTACAGTTTATGTTTGTATTGAAGCTATTCAATCCCAAATCAAGGTCTGGGACAATCAAACCTAAACAAAGGTTTGTAATAGCACTTTTTCCTTCGTTTTACATTCATTAAATTCAAATAAATGTTGTCAATTTACAACTCACGAAAGGTCCAAATAGATTTTATTGATTTTGTGATAAAAAAAGTGCTATTATGTTAGATTTTCTATTTATTAAAATATGAATTTTACAAGTATNCAGTTTATGTTTGGATTGAAGCAATTCAATCCCAAATCAAGGTCTGGGACAATCAAACCTAAACAAAGGTTTGTAATAGCACTTTTTTCTTCGTTTTACATTCATTAAATTCAAATAAATGTTGTCAATTTACAACTCACGAAGGGTCAAAATAGATTTTATTGATTTCAAAGTTTTGTGATAAAAAAAGTGCTATTATGTTAGATTTTCTATTTATTAAAATATGAATTTTACAAGTATCTTCATACTACTATCATGTATTAATTTACCGTCATGTTTTTCATTTATTTTTGTAAATAAAAATACTCCAATATATGATAGCCAACTTCCCGGTCCATGGAATCATTTCCAAATTCCATCTGTAAATGTGGCAAATTGTGGTAAGCAATTTTTAAAGCATAGCTCAATATTGTTGACATTTTTTAACAAACAAAATGAATAAATGTTACCCTCATTATTTATTAGAATGCGGAACGCTTAACAAAGATGAAATTGGACAATCTAATTCCATTCTTTATATTCAAATAAATAGTACTGACGGTAAAGGTCAATCTGATCCCGACCCTGATGTTCAAAATTGCATTGGAACTATTGTCGCTTCCAACCTTATAGTAACAAGTAACCTCTGCATTCAAACAGAGAATTCAACCATGAACGTTTTCGACGCGTGGAATGTCCGTAAAGTTACTAAATCATCATATAGTCCAGAAGAAATAATAGTTTCTACCCAACAATTTGGAGAAATGGTAACATTTAAGGTTGAAAAAGTGATTCCATTACACCACTTCTTGCAAAAATGGCGAGCAAGGAAAAAGAAAGCTAATGAAAAAGAAGATGAATATTACAAAGGCAATAGTTTTAACGTGGATATTTTATTGCTAAAAGTTAAAGCGGATTTTACAACTCATCAAACGCATAGACCCATTTGTTTACCAAATGAAGACACGAATCTGCTTAAAAGAATAGGCTTCTATATTGCGGGGATGAGTCCACACCCAAGTAAGTCTCTTGATGTCCATCAAGGGATGATTAGGTCAATGGCGAATTATAAAGACGACAGCTCAAATGAGAAGGAGGGTGATCCAAATGATTATCTTACACACCCTTTTTATATTCGGTGGAAGGAGAAGGAGGAGATGGGAAAAGTGAGTTACATTTTGCTAAATAAAAGAATTTATTTAAGCTTCTTTTGTGAAACGGAAAATGGTAATGGCATTTTTATTAAACGATGAATGGCTTTTATAGCTCTTTTTAGGTGGCCCACTTGTCCTTCCCATCCAAGTAGAAAATAGCAAGCGTATATTATTAGGTGGATTTTTGCACGTATCGAATGAATACACTCGTGGCTCGATTACCGGATTTTTTACAAATATTATACGTAAAATTAATCAAATTTAATTGCCATAAATCAGGAAATAATTTTGTTTCTTTAGCATTAGTTAGATATATTCGGTATCAAGCGCACCTCCAGGGTAGTCAATTGTGTAAAGAGAAATCCTTTCAACTAATCACTCCCGAGAACAAAAGTCGTGACAAGAATTCGTTTGAGTCAACAAAAGAGATTTGTGGTAAAATATTTCAATGTAAACCTTTCAAATTAATATTTAACTACATTTTTTTGGAAATCAGAAAAACAAGGGGATAGTGGACCTAATCCAAAGCTGGATGTTGTTTTAAATAGGGTCTTTTTAAAAACTAAAGAGTTTAATCAAGTCGTCTTGAGTACGGCACAATACAAGAAGATTTATACATCCGAATCGGTTACAAACGAGGGCACAAAACACAAACAAAATATCCACTTCGAAATACCAAAAGAATTAAAACCAATCAGTGCCCTTTTTGTCAAAACGATTCATCCCATTAACAAGATAAGCAGGACTATTTCAGTTGAATCGGAGGAAAAATTTGATGCAAAATATCGTCATTATTTTGCAATGAAAATGAATATGAGAGATGCGTATCATCAGCAAGTGGATGATGGACCAATGGAAAACTATAAATACCCTGCTGGGGCCAGATTACGAGACGGTGTTAAGTCTTAACTCGGGGCAAGTTACACCGGGGTAGCCAAAATTGCATTACCAAGTGCAAAATTTACCCCAGTGGTAAGTTACCACTAGCTTTACCCTTGTTTTGGTAATAACCTTATTACGAACTAAAAAGGGTAAAATTTACCCCGACTTTTATCCCATTTATTTATCCTTGCTAAGGGGCAAGGATAAGCATGCTTTTGGCAATACCACGGTCAGCTGTACCTAGGTTTGTTAAATGATGTTTGATATTTGGCGTGTTGTAGAGTAATTTAACTATCGGAATTTAGTTAATTGTTAATTAACTATTATTATTAGGTTGACTATTGATAGTTACTGCTATTACTTTGTTAATAATCATAAAACGACTTAACCGATTAAAAAGAGAAATCAATCAAGTAATATTTATAATTAAATGAGATAGAGGTTACAGTATTTTTTCATTTTAACTTTAACGGTTTCAACTTAAAATGTTAAAGCATGGACCTAGGTACAATGGACCGTGGTATCATGCAAGGAGCAAACTACTTAGGAAATAATACAAATTGTCAGTATGTAGTAGTAGATTAAATTGCAGTTATTTGTGATAATTCACTTTTGAATAATTTTTCGATTGTTTTCATTAACATTACTTCTAAAAATTACATTGAAGTAGTGTAATCAGCACGTCGCACAATGCAAAAGTAAGGGAAAATGTGTTTCCACACTTACCCTCGAGGATATCCCTACCCCGAAAAAGTCGGGATAAGGAAAAATGTTCGTAATAAGGGATAACCTTTGAGGGTATCCTCCGTGTAACTTGCCCCGGTGTAAGTTACACTTACCACCGCTTCGTCGTAATCCATTCCCTGGAGGTCTTCCGGGCTTTTCTGCAACTGCAAAAGGGTGTACAACGATGACGGTATTCTTTGATGGGAAGGTTGTTGAAAATGTCAAGTTAAATTATGATGCCTTTGTGGAAATCTCGGGAGAATTGGATAATGGATTGTTTGTTGGGGTAGATGTTATAAAACAGAATTTACCGAAAGAGTTTGAGATTATAGAGAACAAGAATTGCTACACAGTTAAAGCAAGAGGGAAGGAAGAAATAACTTTTTCCTTTATATTTGATTATAATTGGCATATAGTTAGGAATAAGTTTGTGGGGAATGCAGAATGCAAGAAAAAATGGGATGAATGCAAGGGAGAATGCGAATCTAATTATATAATGTAATAAATATATGTATTATCTTATGTAATGTGCTTTAATACAAGACAATAAATGCATTTTCGTAATGACAAATACGTAATTTACTTTTTTATCATATTTTTAAGTTAGAAACTAGTCATAATACAATGCTAGACAAATTCCAGCAATGAGTTAGCTCAGTTATTATTTTCTTATACTTTTGACCTTATCTTTTGTACATAATCTAGAGTCAAAAAATTGTCAACTTTTCCGTCCTCATTCTGATCCACGACAGAAATGATTCAATTTATTCCCGCTTTCAGGACAGAAACAAAATAAACAAACAAGCCTTTAGGGTGAGACTGAAAATGGTTTCACGTTAAAGTAAGATAGATATCCGTTAGGTTAACTGCTACAATTGTTATTAAAACTACATAATCTGATTTTAGCAGTTTATGGTTTGAAAACAGGTAGACATTGACCCGAATAATGTAATGAATGCATTACATTAAGGCATAACTCTTTTATAGCACGCTCCCAAAACCCAAAACCCAACCCATCATCTACTGTGATTAAGAGGAACTTAATTGTTGTAATTAAATACTTTATAGGGGTTTCTGATCTCATAAAATTCCATTTAATTTAAGCATTTTAAGTAAAATTTAGGGTTCTATTCTACCTTTCGCGTCGCTGAAAAAAGCTGCAACCGAAGGAAGTTGCAACGCAAGGGGGCCTTTACGTTGCAACATAACTTTCCTGCATTTAACCAGGAGAAACATATCTTTTACATGATATGAATTCAAATGAACGGTCAAGATAAGTTGCAACGCAAGAAAGCCCTACGTTGCAACTATTAGACTTTAATTTAAATAGATTAGGACAAGTCCCGATGAAAGTTCTGTCCCTTGCATGATTGTCAGAAGAATAGTTGCAACATAATACTTTATTACGTTGCTACTGCATATAAGCACTGCTTTGGATAAAGAAAACTGAATGGAACTTCAATGCGAAGGACAAAACTTTCATCGGGAAATAGCATGATAATGGGAGGGAGTCATAAATGAAATGGGCGTACTAGATTTGTTGCGGTATCAGCTATTCGATATTAGTTATAGGGGCTGTGCGGAATATGGTTGTAGTGATGATGGGAATCAAACTATTTTTGAGAATTTGTTGAGGTTGTCGCCATTGCATAATGTGAGGATGCCGGAAGAGGAGAGTGTGCAATATCCGGCTCGGATCATGATGATAGAGTAGCGGCGCTGAATTCTTACAAGCTTGTTTCGGAGCTGCAGTATACGATTGGGAGGGAGGAGAGACAGGTAAATGGAATAGAATAGAATAGGAATGGGTTTGTGGATTAAAATTATTTCTTTGTAGACGAATCCGTTGCTGCTAAAAGTTAGGAAGAATACGGGCCATGCAGATGTGGGAAAGCCGATTATGATGAGGGTAAGATATGAGTGGATTTAGATGGAATTATTTAATGGAATGTGATTGTTTTAGGTAGAAGAACTGGCGGAAATGTACACGTTTTTTGTGAAGGAAGCTGGTTTTGTTTTTGCTCCGATTAATAATTAGAAACTTATTATGAAATAAATTATTTAAAAAAATACAAGACTTTATTGCAATTGGGGACATCAAATAAATTATCCAGTTTACATAATTCAAATAATTATTTATTTTGCATAGCATGAAAAGCCTTCTCGTGTTCTTTAAGGTTGTTTTTGTTAATGAAAGAAGATTCGCAGTGATCACAATGATAATCTTTGCCCTTCGCATGGACGACTTCGTGCCTTTTTAAATCGCTCTTCGTATGAAACTTTTTCCCACAAAGTGTGCAAGAAAATTTCCTTCCTACATGAACAAACAGGTTATGCCTTTGTCGATGATTGTAGGATATGAATCGTTTACTGCATCCGGGAATTTGGCACTCGTAATGAAGTTCTCCCAGGTGCTCCCTGATGTGTTCATTTAAAGAGCTTTTTGTTACAAACGACTTGGGACACATCTCACACTTGAAGTCTATCCTTATTCTATGATGAGTTCTCTTGTTATGTTGACGAAGGTTTGTTAATGTGAAAAATTCGGCTGGGCAGAATTTGCAAAAATGTGGTCGTTCAAGGATATGCCGGATTAAATGGAGTTGTAATATGGAAGCGTCAGGAACTTGTTTTTTACAAAACGCACATTCCAAAATACTCTTTTTCTCTAAATGAGTTTGACTTTTATGACGTCTCAGTTTATTACGAGTGAGGTAGCTCTTGTCACACTTATCGCACGGGAAAGAGTATTCTTGATCTTGATGGATTAGTTGGTGCTCTTTGTAAAGCACTTTTGTAAGAAAGCTCTTGGAACACTTATCACACTCGAAGCGCTCACGGTGCAAAGCGTGTGTTTTTTTATGAAGGCGTAAGGTTTTCTTTAGTGTAAACGTTTTCCCGCATTTACACTCATATTCTCTCTTTCCATGAACCCCTTTCTTATGATACTTTAGGTATTCTTCAGAAATAAACTTATTGCAAATATTACAGGCAAATTCTTTCCGGTTTGCGTGCTGACTTTCATGGCGTTTAAGATTAGACTCACACTTATCGCACGAGAAAGAGTATTCTTGATCTTGATGGATTAGTTGGTGCTCTTTGTAAAGCACTTTTGTAAGAAAGCTCTTGGAACACTTATCACACTCGAAGCGGTCACGGTGCAAAGCGTGTGTTTTTTGATGAAGGCGCAAGGTTTTCTTCAGTGTAAACGTTTTCCCGCATTTACACTCATATTCTCTCTTTCCATGAACCCCTTTCTTATGATACTTTAAGTATTCTTCAGAAATAAACTTATTATAGCAAATATTACAGGCAAATTCTTTCCGGTTTGTGTGCTGACTTTCATGGCGTTTAAGATTAGACCCATTAGTTAGCTTCTTTCTGCATATTTTGCATTCAAAGTCCGTCTTTTTCTCGTGATTAATGCTTTACATGAAAATTTAAATTAGATTTGGTCAAATACAATTTTCCACAAATATTGCACTCCATTTTCTCCCTTTTATCTCGAGGTCTATGGGTTTCCAAGTGAGTGTTTAGAGAAGATTTAGAATTTAATTCCTTGGGACATTTTGGGCAAAGGTAGGGACGCTCACGAGTATACTTTTGGTAATGTACTTGTAAATGCCATTTGCTTTGTAACTTCTTATGACAAAAGAGACAATCCATCATTTAACCGATGGAACGAAATTAATACAAAGTCAAATCAACCTGTTTCAACGCCACAATCACGAATTCAAGCTAAAACTGTCTATTGCTTCTTGAATTTCTAGGGAAGAGTACTCTGCGCCCTTCTTTAAAAGAAGTTTTTATTCTGACTGTCTTCATAGCCAGCCAGATGAGACTGAAAGGGTTACACCAGACCAGCACACTGCGATCAGAAAATCGTGACGAAACTCTGATTATAGCCTCCATTCAAACGAGTAATATCATTTCACAGCGAATATTAGCCAATTTTTAAATGTGCTCAAAATTAACTTATAAGTGGAATTTAATACGTAGAATTCGAATTTAACAATATAAAATTTTAATTATGACTCTAATTAGTTCTACAATTAGTTAATTGTAGTATTCCAAAAAATCAAAAATGGCTCAAATTCAGTTTACAATAATAATTAAGCATTCTTAACATAATCATGATGACCAAATCCCTTAATTGCTGCTACAATTAGTTAATTGTGGTATATAAAAATGTCATAAAAACCGCTCAAAATTATTTTATAAACGTAGCTTGGCATTCTTAAAAATTACTATGATAAAGAAGTTTCTTAATTGTCAACACAACTAGTTAAATGTGACTGCAATTAAGTAATTGTACTGCCAATTATGTATTAATTAGTAACTTTAAGCATCAAATTTGAATTCTGTGTGTCTGACCTACTTTTTATTATGAATTTTAGGTTTTTAGATTTTTAAATTTAACTATAATTAGATAATTGTAGCAGCAATTAAGTATTAATTAGTAAATTTGAAAGCTGTATTTAAAAACTGTTTGTCAAATTTACTTTATAATTGGCTTTACTACAAACTTTTAGTTTCAAATTTAACTATAATTAACTAATTATAGCAACAATTAAGTCATAATTAACCAACTCATGTACTATATTTCATTTCTAGATGTCGGATTTACTTTGTACTATACGTTTGGACAACTTTTAATTTCAAAATTTAATTGCAATCAACTAACTGAGGTTAACTAACTATACAATTAGCAAATTATGTCACCATATTTGAATTCTATGCATTGGGTTTAGTTTATATTGTAATTTTGGGTGAGTTTTAATTATTTAATTTAATTACAATTAGCTAATTGTACTAATAATTATCTACGTATTTTTAAATTTAGTTGCAGTATTTAGAACCAGCATATTAAATATAGTTTATATTTTAAATCTGGCATTTTTTAAACAAGTTTTAAAACTTCCCCTTTAATAACATTAGTTAGCCGAGCGAAGCGTCGGCGTTATAGCCGATGGTAACTGCTCAAAATCATTGAAGGCTATAATCAGGACTTCGTCACAGCTTTTCGGATCACAGTGTGCTGGTCTGGCAGCGGTAGCTAAGAGAAGCATGCATCGCAATGGAAGTAAAAGCGTTGTAGGAATGGAGTCGGCTTCCAAACCATATTTACCATATAGAAGTGAGAAGTGAGAAGCTTTTCTCCTTGGTTGGCA
>JAHZMU010000409.1:0-13785 GCA_027743725.1 Rambutsinella grinnellia | reverse complement strand
TATGACACAATTCAGAAGTGGAGATTTGGAGCTTTTCGGTTACTTTTTGAGCATGGTCCTTGAATAGTTTTATAGAGATCGAGCGTGTATAACTTGACTTGTATTTGCATGCATTTATATTTGCAAAATTTTAATGGAAAATATTTATAATACAATCTTAGTACGGTTGCAAAATGCCCCACCTTCTACTGTCCCCTCTTTGTGATAAGTGATTTATTGTAAAATAAGTGTTTTAGCGTGAATTCAATTCAACGCATAACTATTAACTAAATCAAATATTATAAAGCTGTAGTTTGTTAAATAACATTTGAATAAAATACGTATACTATATATGCGTTGATTCAGATAAACTTAAAGAAAGGACATTAAAAGACGATAATCGCAATCCTCTTCATATACCAACATAATAATCTAATTAGCAAGTCCAGAATTTTCTGAAATGCTCCCATTTGGTGGTCCCGTCCATTGGAGACGTATGAAGAAAAATGTAAGCACTATGCTTGTCAACTAAAAAAGTAAAAGCTTGATTCGCCATTAAATATCAACATTTTACCTAATCTGCTAATTGATTACCGCTCCTAGAAAATTGTAATTAAGCGTCATAAGGCCTGCGGCAGAAACCCCAACTGAATTTTCCTTCAAGTCATCCAGCATCAGTAAAAGTTCATTCGTTGTAAAATTCACCGCTTTCTCATTTTTGCACAGCCAATTCCGCATGTGATGCATCTTTCAATAGTTAAAAGTTTTAATGATATTAACAATAAATAATTGCTTTAGCATCTATCAGTACTCACCCTGCGTGAAATCTCAGCCGAGCAAATCAATACCCCCACCAACAAGCCATAAAAGACTACGAGCAGTACTTTCTCGAACTTTTCACCGGTCCATAACAGATCATAGAAATTGATTGGGTATACCAAAAGATTTTCTACGATATAGAAAACACATCCAAGTCCCAAGAAAGAATTGACCTGATTGCATAAAACCCGTAAGCTTTTGTAATGCTTGATTACTTCACATTTGTTATGGGCTATTTTATTCTCAGGATCCGATTCAAGAAGGATGTTAACGAACATCATTGTCGGATAATATAAGAGGAGCACCCAAGCTAATAAAAATGCGTCTAAATACAACCCAAGAACGTATCGAATTGGGACCGATATGCTGCCCAAAAGAAGGAATATCCAATTCACTAGAGAAAGCTGGTGTGTGTCACAATCACACTGATAAGGTAAAAAGAAGGCGTGACGTCCCCTAACAATTAGGATTCGAATTCGTTCTGAAATAAAATCATTTTCCGAAGGACAGGCGCCATTAGAGGCTGAAAATAGGCCGTATGAAAAACCTACTAGTGCTAATATCAGAACAACTAGTGAAATAATTTTATACGAGAATAATCTCGGTAGCTTGCATTTAGACAGGAAGGGACAATTTCTAATGTGTTCTAATGGTTTTAGAAAATGAGCTTGCCTCCTCCATAATATCATAATTATGTAAGATTTATACAACAAGCTCCACACTCGTCGAAAAAGACGTAAGAATGAAATTGGATTGTCTTTTGACAAAGTTTGAAGTGATTCGCGTAATGCAGCAATGTAAAACAGAATACCCATGGAGGAAATGATGACAGTGAAAATCTGAAAGGAAAGGTTTTTAATTTCCATCCAAAAGTTATTGTGAAATAATTTTTATACCTTTTGAACATTATTACTTCGCCGAATTATATATTTGCCATCAATTTCGACAAGGTGAAATGGAGAAAATCCAAACACTTTGAAATAATACAGAATAATTATGGCAAAGTTTATCGGAGAATAATTGGATTTCAAAATTTTCTTCTCTTTCGTGGAATAGGGCCTTATTTTTAATTCTGAAGATATTTTCATAACGAAGTCGTTGGGAATTTTGCCAATTGTATGCATGATTGACTTTAGCTTTAACAAGCAATGTTGAAATTAATTTTTGATTGTGCATACCAAACCAAACCTTTGATAAAAAGCGAGTGAAGGATTACTCAAATTACATCATTCCATCATACTCAATATAGTAAATAGTGTTTACTCACATTTTTATTTGCTCACATCGATAAACATAGCATTTAGTTAAATGGATTAAATTTTTCAGATAGATTTTGCCTTAGATTAATGAAGTCAAGTAGTGTTACAAGGTATATTATTGATTCCTCATGACGGAAATTGCTTTCACGATAGCTCTTTGTACTGAAGACGTACAATGAAATACGTCAGTAGAACACTCGCCAGCTAAACGGTATTGATAGAGAAATATGGATATAGTGATCGCTTATAAATTAAATTAGGGATAAAGATTATGTAATAAGTGTTAGCGCACCGTTCCCACCAGAGAAAAGTTGATGGTAAGCATTTCATTAGTAGAAATACTAACCGAATCCTTCTGAATTGAATCTAGTAGGAGAGTCAATTGACGACAATTTAACGTCAAATATTTCTCATGGTCATATAGCCAATCCTTCAATTTGCGAACCTATCGGGTATTAAGAATATTAGAATATGTTAAAGTGGAAGATGAAATAGGAGACGCAGAATTTAAGTTATGTGTTTGGGCGTGTTTTTAATGACTTTCCAACATTATGAAATTGAAGTTACCTTTCTGCAAATATTTGACGCAAGCCATAGATTAGCCAGAAACATCGTATAGAAAGAAAACACGACGATTCCTTGGCTAAAATTTCCCAAAAATAGAATATCCTTAAAATTAATCGCGTATGTAAAGATACCTTCGCCAATAAAAGGCAAAAGGACATCCCCAATAGCTTGATTACTCTCAATAAATCATAATGCAAAAGGACCACATTTGCATCCCCTATAAGCTCTCCAGTTCGAGTAGCTTCCTCCTTCCATTTCTCAAGGCAATAACATTTTCCCAACTTATCCTCCATTGGTTTAGAACCCATTCCAGCGGTCATAATTTGTAAAATGGGATTCGGAAAAGTTTTACATTCCAAAAGTCTTTCGAATTCCTTCACGGGAACCCACAGGGTAAGAATCAGCAACAGTATTCCAACATCCGTAAATGTGCCCATCATATATTTTGAATGTAGTGATAAAAGGGCCACTCCAGACGTCAATATTTCTGGGACAGAATGGGTAACATTAAAAAGTTCACGATCAAGAATTGTATCTGGATATGCCATTTCCTCAGATTGAAAGTACAGATCTCGGGCAACAGACGTAAGTTTGTAGTAAAATTTTGAAATCGGGTTGTCGGAAAATGTTACTGGATTATTAAGAGATTCTGTGGTCAATGGATATGCAGTGGGATTGAGAAGTCGTAATGAAGCAAGTATTGTGTGTGTGATAAAGAGGGTCATCAAGAACGCCTTAGATTGTATCTAATTAGTAAATTAATTATAAGACTTTGCATATCTAATTAAGAATTGAAGTTTTTAAATACCAATCGACAGCATCCATCATCCTTGAAACCGGTTGTCTTGTAAGAGAAGTTGACAACTTTGAGAAAGTTCTCCTTATTCAACCAAAAACATTTAACTACCAAAAGTTTGTACAATAAAGAGAAAATGTTTTCGAATAGCCGGAAGTAGGTGACGGGGGTTCGGTCCGTCATCCATACAATGGCATATCTCAATGAAGATGAGTAAACATAGAGTGAAAGAAAGTTGCAGATTCCACAAATAAACTTAAATTATATAATAGTTCATCAACTAATTACAAATGCCTTATTAAATGGAGTTAAAATTCCTTACCTGTTGAGGTCGATAAGTGTAAATGATATATTGCCCCCTTTTTGATTTTTTAAAACGAAACGGAGCAATTGCGAAATAGTAGCAGAAAGAGAAATATAAATGTAGAAGGTTAGATGCCATTTTGACAACTGATGTAATTTTAAAAGCGCTTGCTTGCTCTTTAAAATGTTGCTTTTAGCAAATTATGCACTATATTTGGGTGTATATTATATCAAATTAATTCAATTAATAAGCAGAATGGAAATCGTCAAAAGCATGTTAGTTGTTTTGAATTATGACGTGAATGCTTCATCCATCCTAAATAGCGTTGGTCTGCCGGTCTTGTAATTGTATTACAAAATATGCCATAACTGCACTAAATGTCTAAAAGATACACAAAAAGTATTCGTTATAATTTGCTTTTCGTCATTCATGAAATTATAGTATTCAGAATTTACCCCTGCAAGAACACTATAATTCAAAGGAAACACCCCTGACGCTGTAATTGATACTGAATTCTTGGAAATTGAATCAAGCAAAAGCATTAGCTTATCACATGGTAGTTTAACAATTAGCTGATTATCGTGCAGCCAATCCTTTAAATAGTCCATCTAGATAATTAAATATTTAAATTTAAATTAAGTTTGCTTTTATCTTAATTTGTTAATTTATATAAGTTTTATCCGACTTTTCGGCAAATCTCTCCACAGCCAATTACAACGACCAATGCAATGACGTAGACAATTGTTGCCAGAAATTTTGGCAAAGGATTTGGGATCACCCCATCCTGCATTGAAATAAACAGCAGCAGAAAACATCCATTCGCCCAAGTAAGGTAAGACGCAAGAGCCCAGAGCTGAATTGATTAAATGTGAGAGTGATTTTAATGATTGATAATGAGAAAGTATCACTTCTCCCCGACATTTATGTTCTTTCAGCTCCTTCAAAAATACAACTTCAAATTCTCTATTTATGCCCTTTTGCCAAGCCACAGAATTGCTGCATTCGTGTAACCGCTTTTCGAATGCAGTGACGCATGTCCACAATGTACAAACATTCATGAGAATATACAAATCGCAGAATAATCCAAATAGATATCTGCCGAAAAGTGTGACGCAGGTTAATACAAGAATTATGCCGTCAGTGAAAGCATTGAATTTAGAACCAATCTCGCAATGAGATTGGTGGTGGCAACTGTGATCTCCAAAGAATGAAATCCATGCACCGTTTGCAATTATGCAGTTGTACCACAGAGTAGGAGATGCCCACAAACTACATTCTGTCATTGAAGATGACATCCCACCTAAGGTAGGCATTCCAACACGTAGAACCGAAAAGGGAACAAAGCATCCTAGCAAGGCAATCAAAACGTTTTTTGACGGTAGCTACAATTCAAAAGAATCAGATTCAGTGCTGGAAAAATATTTTTTGTCATGTTGTCAACCTTCTTATTAAGAAATTGCAGTGACTGCATATTAGAATCGGTGTGCAGAAAATCCAACAAGTTGGAAAAGGTTTCTGGCTTTCTCCAAAGACATTGATACGTAGATATTTTGTATGTCATGCTGAAAATGTTTTCAATCAATTTAAAAAATCCAACGGGGGTTTGCAAGTTTAAGTCGAAATAGACATCTCGCAATCTTGAAAAATATATTGCGATGGTTGACAACATGAAAAGGAAGCAGATTATCTGTATAACCAAAATATAATTTGAAATACGATTAATTAATTAAAGTAACAGAATTTAGAACTTGAAGCCGTAAAAATTCAAGTCTTTTAATGAAATTGATACCTTTCTTGACTTTTTACTGCTAGCGTGGAATACGCCATTAAAACTTCTTTCAATTTTGATCGGTGAAAGCAATAGAAAATATGCAAATTTTAGATAAATGTACAAAAAATCTGATGGAACCAGGTGAGGCATATTGAACCAAATTAATATTTTGTTTAAATTAATGGGTTTCTTTGAAACGGCGACTGAACACTGATAATGAGAAATGTGATGAGGATTCCCAGAATCTTTAAAAATGCGATGCACATTTTAACTTACCGCACCAATTGCAGAATAAGTTATTGTAAATACATTACAAGCTGACACGGATACGGAATTTTTCGTAATGGAGTCCACGATAAGAATCATGTCATTACTGTTCACATTTAAGAACGCCCTGTTTTCATACAACCAATCTTTGAAGTATCCCATCTACCATAATTAAATATACTTCCATAATTGAAAACTGTTTGGTCTTCATTTAAGAGAAATTTAAATTATCACCCTTCGACAAATTTCTGACGAGCTAATAAAGATGATTATAGCAATTACGTAATACATAGCAATAACCATTTTATACAAAGAATTCCTTCCAAATTGAAAGTGTAAGCCATAAGATGGGAGTGCCTCTCCCAAGTAGAACAGAAGCGTCATGCCTATCCATTCAGTTAGATAAGATGATAACCGTTTTAAAGAATTATATTGATGAAGAACCACTCCAATTTCTTGCCCTGATGCCATTTCACACCAAACTTCCAATTTCGCTTTCTTTGTAAATCTTGAATCTTTGCTTTCTTCATGTCGGTGGCTTTCTGGCAAATTGTTGATGAAATTCCATACAGGAATCAACAATGTCAATATATGAACTAGGATAGATAAATCGGTAAACAATCCCATTGTCATTTTGCAAATTAATGTAAATGCTGCAAGAGAAACTAAAAAGTACTCCCCGACAGAGTCCGAAAAATTAATTGCGGAAGATCTGAGAGTATAATTTGAAGCTATTCCTAAGGTTTGTCTGATTTCTTTGATGATTTGCTCATTCCATCCAGCTTCCATATCAGATTGCAAAGGTATTATGTTAATAGCCACGGCTCTGACCGGATAAAGAATTCTAGACGAATTGAGGATGAACAAAAGAGCAAAACTGATGTTGAGAACAAATCGTACCTGAAACTAAGAATTTACCTACATGGACAAAATGTACAAATTAAATACAAATGAATTAAGATTTTTTACAGTCGAAGTGATTAGCAAGCCTTTCAGGTAAGGATCATCATTTATGAAATTCAGAATATTTCGTGCGAATCTAGATTTCCTCCACGAAGTTATGACAAATATCAGTTTGTACACGAAGCCAAGTAATGATTCCATAAAAGTCAGTATCGATGTCGGATTATCCTCGGATGCCAACCACATTGTTCTTTGCAAGACACTCAGGTAAACCAGCAGTGTCATTATGTTGCTTATTGCGCACAGAATCTGCATAAAAATTAAACAATCGACCACAAATTCCCAAAGGGAAGGATAACTTTTATTAAATTATATAAAAACCTGCTGTGGCTTCCATTTCACAACAACAAATGAACCATTCACTTTCTTTAATCGAAAAGGAGAAACCAAAAGGTAGTAGGCATGATTGAAATAAATGTTCAGGAAGTCAGCGCTCATGATTTCTTCCTATCCTGAAGCCTTTCTCCAAATTTTTTATAATAATAATAATCGTCACTTTTAACTCAATCCTCTCCTACTGTGAATGTGAATGGCCTTAGTTGTTGTCAGCAATTTTGCCCTTCAATTTAATCCCACCCATAAACAAGTAAAAGCATATTAGCTTATTTTATAATGACTTTAGAACCAGCAGCCACCCTCAAATTCCACGTATTCCACTATTTAATTTTCGGGCTAGGCTAGGCTAAAGTGATTATTTCATACGAAATTGAAAATAAGTTACTAAAAGCGTGCTTCAACTTTTTAACGAATTTCTATTCATGAAAAGTCCAAAAAGTGCTTTGCATGAACACTTGAACAAGCCATGTCTCTCTCCCTGCCTAACCATTTATGGCTTCGCTGCTTTCTTCAAAATCAACGCACCACATCCCTCTCACCTCGCCCCAAGGAAATAGCAACAAAGACCAAAAGCAGGATAAAAAGGGCGCTAAATTCAACTCATATTTACCAAACAAAACTAGCTAGAGAAAGGGGCAGAGTGGAACCCAAGGAAGGATGATGATCTGAGCAGAGGAGCGACTCTATCCCCGCTAATTACAATGCACAAGCTATGGGGTTGATGTGAGATGAAATTCTCACAACTTTTCACAGCCCAAAATACTTTTTTTAGGCCAACAACAAAAATACTTTTCTGTTTTCTTCACATCCAAAAATCACAACTGCATCCATTGCTTTTCTCCTCCACTCTGAATCTTTTCTGAGAGAGAAAATGTAAAGAAAAGTGGATAAAATTGATGATTATTAATCGAGAGGAAGTGGTTATCTTGTTAGACTTGTTAACATTTAATTAATGTGGATGGCATTGGCAAAAGTGTTTAAAATGTGAATGGTATGCAGGGGAGGATCGTGTCTCTCTCATCTCATGCTAGAGAAATGTAGATTGAGATGGATCTTAAAGCATGTTTGAAAGAAGAGCATTAAAAGTTTAATTGTAGGAGGACAATTAGCTAACTAATCAGGGAAGGTCGGTTGAAGTGAATGCACTTGTTCAATGTTGAAGCGTTTGGGTGCATTTAAGGTGAACTCTGGATTGGACAGTTTTAGAAGATTTTAAATGACTTGAGAAGGAAGGACAAACCCTGCTGTAGAAGTTTCATAAGTTGATAATAATGTGACTGGGATAATTATAAAAGTTAAGATGGAAGATAAGGCGTTAGAGTCCGAGGCTGCTTTAGCAATCGCGGCCAAAGTGAAGGTGGAGCAGATACGTTATGAGAAGGAGTTGAGGGGGTTGGGTAAGTTAACTGGTTTTATAATTACGGGTGTTTTATGAGGATGTTCTTAACTGTAATTTTGCTTATTTTAGAACTACGAGCGTATGCAGGCGTTTTGGAAGCTGTGAGGGCATCAGGGAAACCAAATCCGGAGAAGGAAGGACTGCTGAAGAGCCTTAGAGAATTTTTCAATATATCGGATGACAGGCATAAAGCGGAAATAAGAATGTTGGCGTTTGATGATAATTTAAGTTTAATCTCGAAGAAGTGAGTTGTGTAGATTTGATTTGATTTTGATTGTTTTTGGCTGGCTTGCTTAATGTGTTTATTTGATTTGTAGGTTAACTGGACACACCTTCACTGAAGAATGGGCAGTACAAGCACAAAGAGTGTATGTTCCACTTGGTGCTGAGACGTTTATGTTTATTTAAAAATTTACCTTCTAGTTCTCCAAAACCTATAGTTGTTCGTGATCCTACGCCCTCCGGAAGGAAAGATGATGATGAAATTTCACTATCAGATTCTGACTATTCAGAGTCGGAATTAGAGCTCTTAAATAATTATATCGAAAGTACTGCTGTTAGCAATGGATGGCAAAGTAGTAAAATCAAATCGTTTTCTATTGCTGTTGATTCTGGAACGGGAAATGAAGCTGAAATTGCTGAAATTAGAATGCAAGCGAATAAGCCTAAGGTTCCTGTTAAACGGCAGCATTCAACCCAGCCATTATCCCCGGATATACTAGATGTTGCTCGAACTCCAAAAAAGGAAGAGGTCGGTGAAGAAAAACATGGTCAAGCTGAAGTTGGAGGAAAGTCTAGAAGAATAAAACGGAAACGATTAGAGGAAGTAAATCAATCGCCATCTTCTGAAACATCAGCGAGAAAATTAACTGCCAAGAAGCTATCGGAAAAATCTAAAAATTTAATTAAGGTTAGGTCAAGCAGGGCAAAGCCTAAACTTAAGGCTGCTCCTTCACGCTCGGAAAGTAAGAAAGCCAAAGAGTCATCTGAGGAAACGTCGAGTGCTGATGAAGGTGAAAATGGTCCAGTGTTACCTGACGAAAGTTCACGAGTTTTGTCCCCCGTTTTTAGTGAAGTTATTAGAACAAGCGTGGTAGTTCGAGGTAGAGGAAGAGGGTATAAGCGCAATAGTAATGATAGGCGACGAAACAATATGGTTCATAGTGCTTCGGGTTCAAAATCAGGGAAATCTAGAACTCCAAATCAAAAGTCAGCAAAATTTAAAAATTCTGCTCCAACTACAGGGAGCAGACGGAAGAGTAAACTTAATGAGAAAATTGATTACGATGAAGTGCTCATGGATCTGGATGGGTAATGAATTGGATAAGCAGAGAAACTCTGAAACTCACATAAATGATGACCCTTCTAGGCGTCTATTATATGAGAATCAAACTTATAATGATAGATTAGGGATCACTAAAGACTACACCTCCGAAGATTGTGCGGTTTATACAGACTCTCTGGCAATTTATAATCACGAAGATTTAGAACAAGTGACGGATGGTGTGTTTAAAAGACCTTTGCCTCCTTCAAAAGGGCCTAAGCCTTGGGAAATTAAGGATGCAAGACTAAATCATTTTCATAATAAGGAGCTCGTCGCTGATGAAAATGCTGAGGGTAGTTCCAACTGTGGAACAAATGATGTCCACTATCAACGATCTGCGTCAGCTTCTTCGCCAACACAAATGAACAATGCTTATGATCCTGTGCCACCGACTACACCACCGAGACAAACGGACTCACAACCTCCAACGAAAAAGCAGAGAATAAAAAGTCCTCTAATTGTAAATCCAAATGTTAACTCTTCAGCAAATGTTCCGAAAGTTCCTCTCGCCGCTCCCGTCTTTAGTACGAGTTTAAGTTCTACGAATAAGAAGAGAAATTTGAATAATAATAAACCTATTAGTGTAGTAGACTCTTTAAATCTGCACTTGCCAACTTCAGCAACCGCTTCCAGTTTAGCAGCGTCTTCCAATAATCGTAGACCTGGGATTGTAGCTGGAGGTTGTAGTATGTTTTCTAATTCGTCTGCACTTATAGCAGGCGCGAGGGGAACTGCTCCTGGAATACTTCAGCAACAGCGGAAGGCACATCCTCACATTTTATCTAATTCTAAAGTTCATCAAAGATCTTTCATGCCAGCAATTAATTCAAATGCACCCTGTAATAATATGGTTCCAATTGTCGGATCTTCTGCGACATTAGCTTCGCCAACATCGCCAGGAGCTTCTGGACATGCAGTTCAAATCACGGGTTCCCCAATACCAATATNTCTTTCATGCCAGCAATTAATTCAAATGCACCCTGTAATAATATGGTTCCAATTGTCGGATCTTCTGCGACATTAGCTTCGCCAACATCGCCAGGAGCTTCTGGACATGCAGTTCAAATCACGGGTTCCCCAATACCAATATCTTCTATTTCATCTCCTAGTCCCACACCACTTCCTTTTCAAAGCTTCTCTGGTTCACCTCCATCCAGTATTAATCTCGGGTCCGGGGTGCCTGTCGGTCATGTCAACAGATCTGCTAGTGGCACCAATATTATATTTGTACAGAAGACTAATAATACTCCAACTGTCAGTGGTGGCGCAGAAGTACCTAGTAATGTTGTAAGTAAACGAAATTCTTTTCAGTGCTAATGTTTTTTGCTAGCCATTTGTTAAAAACAACAAATATATTGTTTATTTTTCCGCAGATCCCAATAAAAACTCAGCCACGAGCGGTAATTCTCAGGAGAGCACAGATTCCTCGTCAGGTAAATGCTAGCTAAAGCCGGACTTTGCACTGAAATATCTGATTATCTAATCGAAATTTTGGCTGTTTGTGTTTCAGGGGAACGTTATGATACTTGACATGCAGAAGAATCAGCTTGGCACACCTGTCCCTGGACAGTCGCCTCCTTTCTTACAAACTTCGAGAGTTTGTTAATGGTAAATTACGCTTCTAAAATTTCATATTTTACCAGTGAAGCTGTTATTTTAAAATTGATTTCTTCTTATCCAGCACCTGGAGAGCTTTCATTAGTTAATATTCAACAACCTGCAAGTCCAAGAAAAAATTCTCCATCTCTCATGTCGCCGGCAGCTTCAAACCAGGGGCTAAATTCTTCCGTTCAGGTATCCCAGCAAGGTTCCGAGATGCAAATGCAAGTTGGAGAAGAGACTTTTATTCAAACTTCAAACGCTGAGTCGTATGCGTCGGCGTCAGAAGTTTCTGAAGCGATAACATCGGTTCCAGTTGAAGCCACGGGTGAAATTACAACAAACGCGGTTCATGGTAAAAATGCATTTCACTCCCTCCAATTTTTATTCCCTTATTTCTTTCTTTCATTTATTTAATATCAAACTTTTACTTTTCATCTAGAAACTGAAAACGTGACTTCTCATTCAGATAATGAGAACGATGAAAGTGTTCAAGGGGCACCCCAGGATGTTCAGTATGCTCAAATTTGAAGCTGAGCTAATGCAAATGGAGGGGAGTTTTGGAGAAGTCGTTTACGAGGAAGAAGTAACAACAGAACTTGTACCACTTGAGGATAGTGACAATACGCAGTATATTTTTACAACTGACGGATATGTAAATGACGAAGAAGTTTTTATGATACCTCAAGAACCAACACAGCATAATGTTTCATCTGTAAGCGGCAGCTCAACAGATACTGCATCGGAGAATGAGATAACCTTAAGTAATTTTGTCATCTCCGGACGGTGAAATTCCTGTGACAAAGGTATCACTAAGTCCAACGGGTGAAATGAAAATGGCATCGGAAGCTATCTCCAGAGCTTTGACGTTGAGTAAGGCAACCGCGAAAACGTTAACATTTACCACTCCAATTTCATTGGGTACTGCAGCGACATTGGTGGGGAACCTAGCGATTGGTAGTAAATCTGGAACAGATGCAATGCATTCTGTTGTTCAACCAATATTTCAAACAACTACGGAGTTGAATCCCAATGCGATTGTTGTTGAAGCAGGTAAAATAGATTATTGAATTATTAATCATTCCATTTACAATGTTTTATAATCGGTTTGTAGCATTGATAAATTTTGTTAAATTTATGTAGGAAAACCGTCAAGTACAAACTCAGTTCACAATATCGGTAATTCACAGACTGGGATAGAATTTGTACTTCACAATAATGAATTAATTCAGCAACCGATAGTACAGGTAAGCAGTTAACATTTAAGTTTAGTAAAAAGTAATAGTCTAATAAAATGCAATCTGCTTTGAAGTGGAATTTTCTAATTTACTTTATTCTTTCTATGTAGGAGAATGCAAATACCAGCTAAGAATACAAGATTCCTGATTAGATTTCTTCGACAGTGGGTAATCGATGACGGCCTAGAAAGAACAATATGCAAACATTATCGTTTATCAAGAACGCGCTTGTCGTGTCATCCGAAGGGAATTAGCGAACGATTGTAAGTAACTTTAACGTAGAAAGGAATAAACTGTGATGATTTTTATAATAAGACATAATTTGTGTTAAGTAGTACCGTGTACATATTTAATGTTATGTACGAAAAAGTAGTAAATTTTTTGAAATTTCATATTGGACTTTCTCATTAATAAGACAAATTGAAATGGATATGTAAATTGACAATTTTTATAAAATACAAGTGACTATCGTTAATTGCTCCTTTTTAATTTAAACTAATATAGTACCAATATCATGTTATTTATTTCTTAAGTAATTTATTGGGTTTTTAAGATGAGTTAATTGATGCATCTAATAAACGTGATGTGTAATTTGTAATTGTTCAATTGGTGGTGTGAAAAAAACTGCCTTCAAAAGTATTTCAGAGTCAAGATTAGGATAACTTTGGATTAGTCAATTGACTATCAAAGCATGATGCATTTATTAATAGGATTACCATTTAAAGAAAACTCCCATTTATTTGCCTACAGGTCTGATTTTAGTTTTAAGATTTATGTTTTGTGACTGATTGACTTAAGTTTGTCCTAATTGTGTTGGTCATGTGCAGATAGGTTACTGATTTAGACGATACCTTTAATCGCGTTCACCATTTGAGTTGTTTATAAAATGCGATGTAATGTCCTCATGAATTATGATAATATGACGGAAATGTTAGTTTTTAAGAATCAATAGTTGTTTGTAAGATTGTGTTAGTCACTCAGCTCCAGCTCATTTCCCTCCTACGGATAGTACGGATAGTAAATCGAAAAACCTACTCGTTTTTGTAAAGCGATGAAATTAATACTCCAATCGTATCAAATTTATGAAAGCAATAAAAATGTAAGAAATTTTTCTAGCTCTTTACGAAAGTATAGTGACTAAGTAGTTATTAAGTCCTCGCTTTA
>JAHZMU010000407.1:0-10414 GCA_027743725.1 Rambutsinella grinnellia | reverse complement strand
TTTTACTAAACAATGTTTGTTTGATGTATGCATTGACACATAAGTAAATCCATATCAATTACGGTGTGTGTAGGCAAAGGCAGAGAGCACACATGAGAGTTGAGAGTTAGTAGGTGGGCTTTTGATTTGTATAACTTGACGTGATGATTGTTTGGAAAGATAATAATAAGTGTGTGGATTGTTAGTTTAGATAAAATTGTGTTCGTGTGTGTATTTTGATGTCTTGAGCTCATCTCGGTTGAAGAACAATCAAATGAGCTAAACACAATCTTTTTGGGGCATTGCATTACATGATATTGTCTGTTTTTTTCGCTTACAGCCCAGGGTAGAAAAAGGAAAAAGCGGACGTCGATAGAAGTGTCAATTAAATCAGCTTTAGAACAGCATTTCCACAAACAACCTAAGCCATCTGCTCAAGAAATCACAGTACTGGCAGATCAACTACAGGTAAGTGAAAAGATTAGCAAATGTTCATCTCTTTTGCTTTGGCTAACTTTAGAATTTGACCTGAAAGTCATGTTGTCAAATCAGTAAAGGATAAGAGCATTTTTTCAAAAAAGATTTTACACGCATAGATATCATGACATTACCCATGCCATTGATTGCTTTATCGAGTAGGAGCATGCAAAGCGAAATAATTATCACTCTCCTTACAAGTTTTTTCTCTCTGCTTTCTTTCAAATATCCAGCTAGAGAAGGAGGTAGTTCGTGTCTGGTTTTGCAATCGTCGTCAAAAGGAGAAACGAATGACTCCGCCAAACATCCCCCCTGGTCATGAAGGGATGATGGGCCAGGAGCAAATGTACAGTCATCAACATATGTCACCCCACTCACCGCCAATGTTGTCGCCTCCACCTCATCAACCTCCGCAGCCACCACCTCATTCTCAATCCTTAGCAGCCCACTGACGACTGCTTCATTCCCCCCAAACACCTCAGCAACAGCATCTCACCCAACAACAGCCCACAACGCCAGATTCTGATTTGGACCATTGTATCACAACCTCTTCGGCGACTAGCAGGAGTAACTCTAATAGTAATCATATAACAACTACAGCCATTGTAGTTAATGGTGGTGGTGGTGGCGGCGGTGGTACCAACGGGGGGAGTAGTACCGCCACCAACACTAATAATAATAACCGTACTGATCGCTCGCAATCTCAGCAACAGCACCTATCTCATCACCATCACCACCATCATCCTAATGGGAACCCAGACGGTGTAGTGCTACCTCCACCTCACAGATCATCCTCATCATCCAATCACGCAAGTAACAACCACCAACACCACCACCCTCATCACAATCACCACCAGCAGAACCAAATCCTCGCCCATCTCCACAATCAGAATCAGCTCCAACAGCAGCGTCATAGTGCCCATCACCACCATCATCATAATCAGCGACAACAGCAACTTCACGACTTCTCAATTCATTGAGACCTTCAAGAAAAAAATAAAGGAAATGTTTTGAAAGAACGATGATGCTAAGTTGCTCTTCTCTCTCTCTCCCAAACTTGAACTCAAATCCGTGAATGTTTACTAATTAGAGGAGACAGGTCAACTTTATAAATCTCTATGTATGCCAGTGTTTAACAATTAAGTATTGCCAGTGAAATATATACTTTAGGAACTTATTACTACACACAATATAACAGTACTACATCTTTTCTATAGAATCCAGAGATGATTACGATTACACGTAACAGAAAAATACGTAAACAGTCGTGTCTAAATAGACTTTTAACAATAAATGGAAATAAATATGAACACTCATTTTTAACACTGATCCCAGCAATTTTATCCATTCTTTAAATTTGCGCCAGTTTTAACCAAAATGCAATTCGCAGTCAAGTTTCCTTTTTAAAAATAAGTTTTGCGGGTGTTTTTTAAAACAGACATTTTAATAACGGTGCTCCCTCATCATCATCTTTGTTGACGGCGTAGGACACGAAATTGACTAATGTGATTTTCGTTTGAACGAATGCAAAATCGAAAGCCAACTTCAGATCGTCATTTAAAACATTTCAAAAATGAGTTATCGGCATTTCACGTGGAAGATGATTTTCCTTTGACCAAATACAAACCAAATATTCAACATTTCAAAGATACCTACGCGCAAAACGATTAAATGCTTTTAAATTTTTAAGCAGAGAGACTGACAGAAACCAATTTTACTTCGGCTCGAAAGAGAAACTCCACAAATCATTTTAGTTTGAAAGCACTTTTTACACCTGAAATAAAGGTAGCTTTACAGTTCTCAATTTCCTATTCTTCCAATGAGTTGGTTTAGGGAAGTGAAAAGTGAATCTGATATGTTAGTAAAATTTTTGAAAGAGAGAAAAAAGGGACACCAAAAAACAAAAAAGATTCAGTTTCTCGAGCAAAAAAATACATTTCCTGAAATGGACAGCAAAAAAATCAAAAAACCTCTCGGCTACGGTACACGGAACAAAGGACCGTATCTCCGGATTAGTTGAAAACAACCAAGCAAATCGAAAGTCGGAAGGAACTGAAAAATCTTCTGGCGATGACCCTTCCTCATCTCTCCATTCATTCGGGAGCGTTTTCCGGGTGAATTGTTCTCATCTCGTAAAGCCGGCTGAGTTTAATCGTTGGACTTACTGGAGCAGAATATCTCTTTCATCGACTCAACCTTAACCGATTCTCACACTAACGCAACGGTACCAGCTACATCAAATAGTGAATTCGCCATAACAAGAAAAAATCATTCAGTGTACTCCCGGTGATCGGTATGAGAAAACTTTTCAATGTAAACCTTTTGTTACTCTACAGAAAAGGTAAGAAAGATGACCTATCTGATTTTTGCTTATAAATCCGGTGCACACATTAAACTCTAGTTTAAGATCATTCCTTTCAAACCTTTTTGTGTGATTAATTAGGGCCATTTTACTACACTAATTTCCGGTAATATCAAAAGTGAAACCTCAAGTTAAAAACAAAAAGCTTTAGATTTTCATTTAATTCGGCTATTAAAAGGTATCAAGAGTATTTTGTCATGTTGTTTACAAGAACACTAGACATGCAACGAACTTACTTGATGAATTTTAAAAACTTCCACATTGACTGTTTCAACGAAAAGCAATTAACCATTTATGTAACTACCATTAGAGTATTTAAGACGAATTGTTAATCTTTTTGTGCATGGTTTTATGAGTGCGTTTATGACATTACAAACTACGATAAAGAGATGATTACTATCTAATTTTACATCATACATTATTTCTTAATATAAACAATCATCAAGTTATATGTGCCAAATTCATTTTTATGAGGAGAACAAGAGAGGAAATCAGATTCTGTTTGTTTTTTGAGTAAACTTTCCTTACGAAACAATGATGAATAGAGTGGTTTTTTTAGGGTAGAAAAAAAGAGAGGGAATTGCTAAAAATGGGACATTAAAGCAGAAGTCGAAGTAATTTGCAATTTTACATCATTTACATATAATATATGCTATTATGTTATTTCTCTGCTACACATTTTAACTAAACTGTTATTATTATTACCTGCAATACGTCTTAAAATGTTTAGGAAAACAGGATAGAAGAAAAAATGAAAGGCTTGTGATGATGAAGAAGAGTCTTTGATAATAATGTCATCAAATTAGAGAAAGGCAAAAACGAGTCGTGTGTGGTATGTATTTTTTTCTGAATGGAATATTGTCTTTTTCAAATCTTGTTTTTTTTTCACAATGTTTTTGAACTATTGTTATCCTATCGTGGGATTTTTTTCAGTACTGACAATTGACTAAAAGTAAAACAGCCAGTCAAGAATAATGCATTCCATTCTACATACCTTAACACATTTAGTTTAGATTAATTTGTGATTTTACATTCCATGGTCAGTTTTTCTATTTATTTAAAAGTTATAATTAAGTAGATTAAGAAGGATCAGTACTTTTGGTTTCCCCTCTTTATTTATTCTCAGTTCAACAATAAGCATTAAAGTTGATTTCTTTTAGCTAGAGAGGGACAAGATCTTTAGAGATTGCCAATGAATTGTATTTAAACTGATATGAGAAAAGAAGGGCGAGTGTTGTTTCCCGTTTGATAATGGACTAGTCTTGTGAAGCCAGCAAATTTAAATAAGTACTTGTAAAATCTACTATAGTTAGGAAAGAGCTACTTGGTTTTTTGGTATGCTCTACGTGAATAGTTTTATTTCTATATTAAAGGGTACATGCATTTCTCACATCAGGAAACAAATTCATTTTCTAAACAGGTAGTAGTGATTTTTAATATTACATGTAAGTGTTATATAAACATTTAGGTATTTTGTAGGTAAAGAAAAACAGTCTTAAAGTCTTAAAATTGTACAATGTACTATAAATATTATGTAATTTTAGAGCTCTAAACGTGTATTAAGAATTAAGTGAGGAAGAATATATTTANTAAAGGGTACATGCATTTCTCACATCAGGAAACAAATTCATTTTCTAAACAGGTAGTAGTGATTTTTAATATTACATGTAAGTGTTATATAAACATTTAGGTATTTTGTAGGTAAAGAAAAACAGTCTTAAAGTCTTAAAATTGTACAATGTACTATAAATATTATGTAATTTTAGAGCTCTAAACGTGTATTAAGAATTAAGTGAGGAAGAATATATTTACTTTTTTGTCTCGGTGGTCTAAGAAATAAATAAAGAGTAAAACGTACTAAAGTAGTTCAATAATACAGACACGTAATAGGTTCCCTATATAATGCAAAAAGTGAAATTTTACAGAAGAAAAATTGTTTAGTGATCTACAAAAAAATACTAATAATCTCGACTAGTTTTATGTATTGTGTAAGTATAAAATTTTAGTGTCATCAATAAATAAAGCGGAGAATACCAAAATCTTAGAGTTAGAATGGTAAATTGACACTAGATCGGTGTATATACCCACTTGTATAAATAATGTAAAAATAATATATGACATAAATATATATATTTGAATCTATATATAATATATTACATATTGCAATTATTATGTAAGTGATTTTTTGTTAGGAACAATTTGATGAATGATGAAGAAAGAAATAATACAGAAAACCGTTAAAGTAAAAAAAATTGGGTGTTTCTTCGAGGTTTATTTGTAAGAGTGTGTTTTTGCACTAGCATCTTATCTGAGGTAAAATTATGTCTGTGAATCATGAATAGTATCATATCAGGCTAATAACTAGAAAGGTTAAGAGTAGAACCGGAAAGGATGAAAAAATTTGTCGTCTTATCATCAACCACTTAAGAACAGGTCGAGTTAGAGATAGCTCAGGTGGAGGAATGAATGCATAACGGATGTAGGAGCAATTGAATGATTATAATCTAAAAGATTAGGTAACTAAATGCAAGTGATATCATCAACATTTTTGCAAATGCCGTTTTATTTAAAAATGTCATGAATTCTTCCCACCCCATGAAGACGAGGGAGCGAGTGAAGCCCATGAAATACGAGGAATTTGACTGACAACTGTGAACTGTGACGAGAACTTGGAAGACTGGAGACATGTGCAGAAAAATGACAGGATTCTTAGCTCGAGATGAGCACGATCATTATCATGAGTAACGAAAAGTAATGAGTAAAATGATAGGAATGCCACACTTTATATTAAGAAACAGGTAGACCATCTTTTGCTGAAAATATGTAGGGGTTTTCAGACACGCGCAAAAGGTTAGGTTAGGAATTTTTATTTTACATTTTTTTCGTCGTATATTTTTTCACTTAAGAAAAAAAATTCCACATACATCGTCCTTTTTATTATATTCTATTAAGAGCCTTCAAAAGAATTTTGCTTCTGTATATTGAATAAGTTCTTTGAGGAGGATCCAGTAATGATGAAACTGAAACGGGTAGCATTTCATTACGTTGTTTTTGCGCTCTCGGTAGTTCTGTACTCGTCACACTCACTCACAATCATCATCTCTCCGTAGTAGTGACAAGAAAAAGCAAGTTAGTGATAGCCAGTAGTTTAATGGTAGTATAAACAGGAGGAGAACAGAAAATTATAAAATATATTTTATATATCATTCGTTTTACTACGAAACTATTAGTGTTTAGCATGCAAGGGAAAACTTGATTTCCCATGCCATGTGACAGGAGAAGGAGAGCAAAACTGATTCTAGTAACTTCAAAAAATCGTCTCGACATTCGGTCTGACGGCTGCTGCTGTTTGGCCAGCAGCAGTAGCTATTTTGCAAAAAAAAAACTTCTCACTTGGGTTGGACTGGATGGATGTAAGGGATTACATCTTACACGTAACAAATAAATAAAATACCAGAATGAAATATCGAGTTCATCATGATCATGATGTTGATCATGGTGGTGTGATAGCAAGCAAGGTAACTGGCAAGTTGAAACTTTATAAAAATGTGTAGATACCCATCATCTTGAAACACTAGTATATGAGATCAACAAACCAATAATAATATTTATAAGATCACTCCACATGGATTCTTCTTTTATGTAGAAAAAATGCCATAATATTTACGAGCTTTTCTGTTTGACTTGTTGCTCTTGTTTCATTTTCACTGTGTGTAAAACTGCTAACAGTAGTGGTGTAAGTGATAGTTTATGTGCTTTCAATTTTTTTCATATAGGATGTAATTCAAATTATAGTGATTATTTAAACTTGATAAGCTGAAAAAAGAACATCGATATTTCTCTCTATGCGCAATTGATTCGAGATGCAAAAAAAGGGAAGAGTAAATCCGTTTTGTATGCATTGTTGTCTCTTTCCCTACATGAAATATATTACGGTTTTATTTTTTTCTTCTCACCCTCCATTTTTTAATCAGAGAAATTCCAGTGGTTCGTGCATTTTTCTAGGCTGAGGTCACCACCTCACAAAACATTCATCTTTCGTAGGGAAAAAGAGTGAACAAAGTAGGCATATCATTTCAGGGTAGTAAATAAAACACCCTGACATAAGGCAACTCACCAGTGATCCCACCAGGAAGATTGCTGAAAAGATGTCAATAAATAAAATGCAGTCCGCTACATTTTATTAACCCTTTTTTATATCGTTTTTTCACTCTCTCACTGTTTGAACCATTTTTGTCGTTTTTTATATTTAATCACAGAAGTCAAATGATTGAGAAGTGTAACTCTTTCATTCATTTTTTTCTCGGTGGAACGGAACCAATTGACTGAGGCTCGTAAATTGCCGGTTGGAGTTTCACAATGAAAGAAAAGAGTTTAATTGTAAAATATCCCGTTTCACTACGGTTGAAGGGATAAAAAATGATCCAGTTTGAAATCTAGTTTAAATGCATGAGCTTTTGTCATAATAAAATTTACCTAATGGTTAATGGTTCTGCTAATTTTAGAGTTTAGACATAATCTTTGAGATTGGAAGGGTATTTTTTCATTATTTAATTGTGAAATGGAATGTATCCAAAGATTAATCCAAAAATAGGAGCAGAATGTAATACTTTCATAGAAATCTTTGTACCCTGTTGATTTTCTTCACACATTAGTGTGAGCATGTCTAATAGTGAAAAACTGTAGGGATTGCTGAGAGAAAAAATGTTCCAGCTAAAATCGCACCGACCGCGACCATTTTTTCACCCTTGCGTTTTTTCAATTCCTTCATATAATCACGTATTGTTCGTATTTTAATGTATGTGCATACAATAAGAAAAAATGTATTCAACGTTTTTTCATTCTTCTAAAGTTCCGTAACTAACACCGACACTATCGGGGTTTTTATACATGAAAGTTACTGACAAGTTGGTTATTTTTATGTACATATTTTATCAAAATGAATGGAATGAATGAGCCCTTCATTTTTTTCGGATACGTGAATGCATTCATGCGTTAGAGCCTAGGCTTTAATACACTTTTTCTCTCGTCATCATCATTATGTTTAGCTTTCTCGGGATTTTTTTTCTCTCATCGTGTCCAGAAGGCAGACAAAAAAGGCTGGGAAGTCGAGGGAAAAAACTAAGCAAAAAATATCATTTGAGCGTGACACATCCTAAAGATAGAAAGGGAGAATGTGATCAGATTGAAGGGTGCAAAAGCGCGGTACAATGTTGCAATTGTTCTGAGAAAGAGGATGAATAGGAGAATTTTTTCTCACGAAAGATTTGGAAAACATTTTAAAATCATTCACCTATACATATTCAGTTATACAAAAGGAGCTCGATTCAAATTAGTTTAAAGTGGCATGATAAGATTTTCATTTGTACCTGTGATGATGAGGGTCGGTGCAGATGCCCGGTAGTAAGGGAAAGAAAAACTGTTACTGTCTCTCAGACAGATGATGATGATTTCATCAAAGTGACAGTCTTTATTTTAAGGATCACTTGGTCTTCTTATGATTGTGGTATGATATAAACTGGTGAAATTGTTACTATTCAAGTCCTTTTCATCTACCCCATTTCGTAACTAAATCTGACTCTAATTGTCAGTCAGCATTCGCCTTGTTGAATGAATTAGAAATGTCAGAAGAAAGGAGAGTAAGCAAAAAATAAGGGGAAGTGATGGAAGGGCTCTTCTTTCCCAGTTTAATCCAAAATACAAACTTATAAGTTGGGATACCAAAAAATTGTTTACAATTCCTTCATTGCGGCTTAGGTACGCAAGTGTACGTGATACAATGCCTTGTGGGGGAAAGTAGAGGATATTATCTACATTAAATTGAAACTACTAGTAGACTGTCAGGCTAGACAAAAGTACAGTTATAAAAAGGGTACAGGTAATGCGAGAAAGTACAGGAAAATGTTATAAAATTACACACCCTTCGATATTATTAGTGAGATTTGTTATTCCACCTATTTTATCGAGGTTTATTGGTTGGGATCGATATGATGGAGCCTTAGTAGCGGCTTCTTGGAGCCGATCCTGTGTTTTCACAATCCTTTTATTACTATAAAAACTGAAACACTATTTTTATACCTGAAAAAATAAACAAAAAAACGTATCAACCCCAACCCTTCCAGTCCCAAGTCTCTTCTTCCTTCATTCAAATGAGAACAAGGCCAATGCACTTCTATTTGCTTATGTACTTACTCTTTTTTCTTATCGTCGTAGGTTAAGTTCAAAGATATTATGTAATCGTATCGTTCTCGTTTGTCCCAAAAAGCAGATGAAATCAAAGAAGAAAATTTGGGCTATCCATATAAGTATAATGGTGTTCATCAGAGAAAAATTGTAAAAAAATGGTACAGATGCAATTGCTCGAATTACTCGATTTATTACGAGATATCAGAGAGAAAAGTGTAACTCTCCTACTGGTACCCATCTCAGATTTCTTCTAGGTAGAGAGCTGAAAGCCTCATGTTTTCTTTACCTATTTTAATGGCCACGCAAAGTTATAAAATTCTCTAAGAAGAGTGATGGAACAGATCAGAGTTTTAAGTGTACCGTTTTCATTTTTCTTCTCTACTCTTAAAAAACTTTTACTACTTTACGAGAACGGTTACTTACTGACTGGACACGCCAATCCAGAAAAAGAAATCTCATAAAAAGCCGCATCACACTTACATCTCCCGACAAAAATAGAAGGGTTTACTCTTTAGATTTTGATATGCTTCTTTGGTCAGGTTTTTTCTTACTTATACAAATGCAGTATGAGGAATTACTCTTAAAGATTTCTATACTGACAGGGAGTCAAGTTGGAAATGTGAGAAAGCAATCGCAAGGTAGCTAAAAGGTCAGCTTAAAAATCCTCTAGTAAATGCTCAGCTTATCCAATTCACGTAATAGTTTTATTATTAATCACGTGGTCTTGGTGGTATCATGAATATCACTCGAGGAAACCACAAACTTCTTTTTAGGGAGTATGGAAAACCGTGGTAAATAGCCCATGCCACTACCTCCTAGGAGAAATTGTGTGCGTAGAGCTTTGATAAATTGAAGGTGTATAGAATAAACCCATATGGATTTAAGAAACGAGTTATATATCAAAATGTAGGAAGATCTCCCTCTCTCCGGAGGAGTTGTTGAGACTTTTTCAAACACACCTGGACGATGCCATAACATTCTTACTGTAATCTAAGCCTTAGGGAAACCAGAAGCAATCGTTCAAGAAAAATATCAGAACAATGTTGTTTGTCTCTGGGATAAAAATAGAGTCTAATTTTAAAATAAAAAATTGGGTCTTACGTAAGATTTTCTTACAGGTATGCGCAATCAGAAGGTTAAATATAATGATCCCAAGAAAGGGTTAAGAGAATTCCTTCGGACTGGATTTGGGAAATAATCTTGCATGAAACATGTGAGAAACGGTGAAAAAAGGGTTAAGGGTTTGTGTACCGGTAGTTATGATCTTATTCTATTGTTGGATCTCAGATTTTTTTTATATGAGACATTAACAAAAAGTATCAGTGGAGAGGAGATATCAGTTAAACGCATGATCATAGAATATGTAGAGATATAAAAAATATAAGTCCCTTCCTATTTCTTACTTTACAC
>JAHZMU010000406.1:0-12284 GCA_027743725.1 Rambutsinella grinnellia | reverse complement strand
GCTGAGAATGTGGACGAGTGTCAAACAAAAGCAACTTGTTTGTCTGAAAGTCTTTATGTTAATCCTTGTTCAATGGGGACCCCACTTACTCACGTGGGAACACAGAAGGTTGTCACTTGCTCAGAGCAAGCTAATACTTGTCCAAGCTCACATATTTGCGTGATGGTTTTGCCAAATAAGGCTGGGCTTTGTTGTGTTAATAAGCCAAGGATTGGTATGAATAAGCATTTTAATTAGTTGATTAGCGAGTGTTAAAAACTAATTAAGATAATTATTTAACAGAACCTACAAAGGAGGGAATGTGCCCTTTTATCGCTCCTTCAGTCTGCAATTCAACTTTAAGCGGAGGATTAGACTATAAAGGATGTCAGTTTGATGATGATTGTGAGCACTCGATGAAATGTTGCTCGGCAGGTGGAGAATGTACCGTTTGCGCAGATCCATTGTTCAAAGAAGATTTGAAGAAAAATAATAAGATGAAAACGAGTAAGTTAATTATGATTAATGACTTTTTATTTATGGAGCACTGTGAGACGTAATGTATCTTCTTTAGTGTGCCAATACATTTCCGATAGCGTAGATCAAAGTTGGAGGTGTTTTCAGCAAATTCCGTCTAGCTATTCCAAGGCCACAATGTAAGGAAAATGGGGAATTTGAGGAGGTGCAGTGTGACGAAAGCAAATGCTTCTGCGTGGACATGCATGGAGCAGAAATTCCAGAAACGCTGTATGTTAAAAAAATGTTTTGCAAAAATAGAGAAAATGTTTGAGAAAGCATTAATTCTAAACTTTAAATTATGTAGAGTCCCAAGAGCTGCAAATAATCTAACAAGAGAGACATGCATTGAAGCTAGGAACAATCCGAAATGTTTAGAAATGAATTGTAGGCTTGGGTGCGATTATGGATTTGAAACATTAGATGGGTGCAAAATTTGCGAGTAAGAAGCTCAATAAAATTAAAACAAAGTTGCAGACTATTTTTAATTTACAAAAAATATTTTAGATGCCGAAATCCATGCAACAGCATCAACAGCTTGTGCTTAACGGGAGAAGTTTGTGGCATGACGAATATCGACTGCTGGGAAAATGGACCTTGTCCTTCTCTTCCATTCTGTATTTCAAAATATGAGCTTGACAATGACTTTAAAAATCATGAAATCATGCCAGAGGATAATTTATAAATTGTTAAAATTAAATTTCAGGTGTCCCCGAAAGCTTAGCTAATGGTGACGATCTTCGCAATTCTTGCCCGAAAGGTACAGCTTTCGTTCTCGAGTCAAATGAAACTTTGACATGCAACCCACGCGCGAGAATGCTGCAATGCCCTGATGATTTTTATTGTCACGATACCGAGCAAGCTCATGATTTTGGAGTTTGTTGCCCACTAGAAGGTATAATATTAAAATTAATTTATTGACAAAATCCGACTTTATACACCTTAACAAACCTCTTAATAATACGAACACTATCCCAGACGAAGACTTGCTTTCACTGACTTCTGAAGAGAGACATTCTGATGAAGACCATTTAGATGGACATGATGACGAACGTGACGTTATCATTCATGGCGACGACGATGACACTCTTGACCATGATGACGAACATGAACCGGAACCTTATGATGATGAGCATGATGATCATTTTCTAGAAGGTAACGCTCTCGCAAGGAGCGATGACTCTCAAGTCATTATCAAAATGGGTCAGTGCCCATACCTCTTCCCCATGAGCTTGGGATCTTGTGAAGCCCAGTGTGGCTCTGATGTCGACTGCAGTGGCGAAGAAAAATGCTGTGTGAATTCCTGTGGGGGAACTCATTGTACACAACCTTTACTCTTGACCGCCTGCCAACACCAAAAAAGTATCATTGAACACATTGCAAGGGAAAACGGCATTCCAGCAAAGCGATTCTTTATCCCTCAGTGTGACCCAAGTGGTGAATATATGAAAATCCAGTCATTCGGAAAATTCCTTTGGTGTGTCGACTCTGCCGGACATGAAATTCAAGGGACACGAGTTCCTCAAGGAGAGCGACCAAATTGTCAACGGCCATCAGTTCTGCCTTTCCAATCAGTGCTCACTACAATGCGAGTTTGGCTACCAGCTAGACATTTCCGGTTGCCCTGTCTGCCAGTGTAAGCAAAGCCCATGCGAAGACATCACTTGTGATCGAGGGGAAGAGTGTAGGATGATGCAGTTGAATTGCATTACAGAACCGTGCCCTCCAGTCCCTTTGTGCCTGCCTAAATTGCAGAATCCATGCCCATTTGGAGAGCCACTAAGATATATGGATAGTCATGAGAGGGTGTCCTGTGGGCCTGGAGCTAATGGTTGTCCATCATCACATAAATGTCATTTGAGTCCATTTGGGGAATACGCCGTTTGCTGTCCTAAACCAAAAGAAGTCTGCTTTGAAAAGAATGACTTTAGTTCTTGTACTAGTGAAGAAGATGAAGCTAGTTCACCGGATGTAATTGAAAGATGGTTTTTCAATTCTTCTTCAAATGAATGTCAATCGCTAAAGTACAATCCGGATTGTGCGAGAAGTATCAGCGGTAGAGATATTAGTTCGTATTCAAACATTTTTAATACCAAGACAGATTGTCTATCGGTCTGCCCAGCACTTACCCATTGTGAGAAGACAAGAGAAAAGAATGTGGAGTTGAGAAGGCGCTACCAACACTTTAATTATGTGCCAAGCTGTGACAGTGGAACAGGCGAGTGGAATCCAACCCAATGTTTTGATGAGGTTGGTATGTGCTGGTGCGTTAACAAGAAGGGTGAAGCCATTAAAGGAACAATGACGAATGGAATGCCTAAATGCCAAACCAGAAGGGGACGACTATTAGCTGAAGCCTCGACAGTGGAGCCCACAGTATGTGAGCAAGGAGTCAGCGTCCACCGCTGTAACGTTTCACTCTGTGAGGGAAAGGTGTGTTTGGGAAATTCTGCCGCAAAATGTTTCATTAATCCATGCGGAGGTTGCCAAGAAAAGTGGATGACTGATGATGGCTTAACCGTAGACTGTAACGCAGGCTTGACCAAATGCCAAATTGAGATGCAACGCGTAGTCAACTTCCAATCAAAGAGAGCAGCTTTGGCTAAAAATGGGGAGGGCTTGGAGGACCTCCTATTAGATGAGCCTATGAACAATCTGGAAAATGCTCTAACGGAAATTTATCTCAGTGGAAGTAGCAAACCAGAGTTGAAATATCATCCAGAAGATCATTTACCATACAACCCTATGAGGGAGACGAGAACCCAAGTCGCCCCAATCTTTTCTAGTTTTGGAGATGGCAGAGTAATCGGTTTAACAGCAAGCACAGTTACTTACATGGGAAGTCCAGGGTTAACGCCACCAAAGGCACCACAAACCTCTTCTGAAGAGAAAGACTTGAATGTTCTTCTCGGCTCGACTAGAAAGGGGAATAGAGCTACAAGCATTGCTGACATTTTGGCGAGTATGATGAGCCACTCTGATGCTAGTACTGAAATGAGTGGTCAGGACAGCTCATCATCTTCGTTGACTTCATCCGACTTTATTGATTTGATGCCAAGCAGTTCTCAACTCGCTTATAGATCAGCAAGGATGTCAATGCCTTACGGTTATCAGCAAGCTGCACCCCCACTCATTCCTCTTTCAAGGGTGCGACGTGATAATAGAGCTTCCTCCATGGAAGAGCCATCCAGCGAAGCACCATCCCACGAAGAAAGCTTTAGCGTGGAGGAGACGCATGCAAATCCCGAAATATTAGTTTCCATCATTCCAAGAAGACGCCCAGGTTCTTGCCCTCCACCATCCCACTTTGCAATTCTAAATCTGATTAGTGGAGCGTGCAGAGACGAGTGCGATAATGATAACGAGTGTGATAGCGGAAGCAAATGTTGTATCAGCAAATGCGGATTGAAATGTACGCAGGTCGAGATGATTGAAGAGGTTCTTCCGATGCCAACCGCTGAGCAGTTCTTCATGGGATTGACGGGTGGTCACAGACAACCTCCTTACCCAACATCGACAGAGTCGTTCTCTTCATGTAACTAGATTTGCCTGAAGACGACTACGTAGAAGATCCAGTTGAGCCTCCTAAAATGATCTTGACGATGCCACAATGCAACGTTATGGATAATGAATACAATATCATTCAATCCCAAGGAGAGCTTTCGTGGTGCGTGCTCCAAGATGGTTCACCCATTCATGAGACCCTCACAAGAGGAAAGGTTCAATGTGACCGTAATGGTACCTTAATGTATAGACAATCCTTGGGGCCAATCTGCCCTGACCCTTCAATAAAACCGATGATCTGTACCGACCAATGCTACCATTCCTCTTTGCAAACTTCACCCAGAAGCCGTTTGCGTAATGGATGTGTGCGATAATTGCAAACCATCATTTTTCCGAGCATTTTCAGGGGAAAAGATTGAATGCGATGAGAAATGTTCCCAACCTCCAGCCGACCCCGGGTACTGCAGGGCATACATGCCCCGCTTCACTTACAATTCGACTTCGAACAAATGCGAGAAATTCATTTATGGAGGATGTCACGGAAATGACAACAACTTCAAGACGATCCAAGAGTGCCAAACAGAGTGTGAAGAGCCGAAAGGAATTTGCGACCTCCCAGTAAAGGTCGGGCCATGCAGGGCTAGTAATATTAGATGGTTCTTTAACACCGAAACGCAATCATGCGAATCCTTCTGGTATTCGGGCTGTGGCGGAAATAAAAATATATTTTGCCACAAAGGAACACTGCGAAAAGAGATGTCCTGATTTGGTCCTCTGTCCGAATTTAATTGATGGGGAGATGAAGGAGTGTCGTCGTGAGGAAGCTTGCCGAAATGTGACTGCGTCTTGTAGCGATTCAGATGATTATATTTGTGATGTTGACCCATGCACATGCCATGCTACTTTGAAAGATATTAATGGAAAGGAGATGACGTCTTGCCCACCTCCTCTCCCTGAGCATAGTGCCCCTCCACAGGTTTCAGAAGATTCGATTGAAACTACAACTGTCCTTGAGCTAGATTCTAGTTCTGAACTCCCACTTCCGGAAGAAGGAGAAAGTGTTTTGCAAGTCTTGGTCGATACATCAGCCCTTCATAAAACAAAATGTGAGCAAATGTCAGAACTCACTCAAGTGAAATGCGACCCACTTGGCAGATACATGCCGGTTCAATGCCCCGTATCAAATGCTGAATGCCATTGTGTGGATGAAGCCGGAAACCCACTAGAAAACGGACCAATCTTTAGACTCGGGTCCCAATCTTGCGAATGGGTCCTCCTAGACAAAATCGATGTCCTAGTAAACTTCCCAGCAACCTCCGAATCCGAACCAAAGTCAGTCCAAATGGGTGTAGAGATCCAAGACCTGCTTAGAAAATTAGACGCTAATCTTGTCGAAGACAAGGTTGAAGTAGAAGTCCGCCCTGACACGACAAATGTCAGATTCACAATAATTGGCAATAACAAAGTCGACGTTTCATACAATCTCGAAGAACTCGTCAAACATCAACTTATTGGAATCAGAGAAAACGAGGAATTCGTCCCTGCTTCAATCTCAGAATCTCATTTTACTCCAATCATGACAGTTAATGCTCCTCCAAAGCCGCAACTCATTCCTAAACTTTCTGAAGAGAAGCTCCCCGAAATAAATACCAACACATTAGATGAAGACGACCTTGGTTATGACTCGGATGCCGTTTCTGCAGAGAGCTTAGCAGTCGACGCTGAATATAATATTGTAGCAGTTTTGCTCACAATCGTTGTCGCAATGTCTATTCTCCTCGCAGGTTTTGGAATGTTCCTCGCTCTCCAAAAGAAGAAGAATACTGGATCATATCCAAAGAAGCCATTTGATTCTTTAGCTTTCACCTCGCAAATTTACGACTTTGAATCGACAAAGAAGGTGCCCCTAGACTTACCAACTTTTAGGGTCTCCCCTCCAGCATCACCGATGCCACCCCCACCCTCAACAATCACTGCGACCCACTACTCTAATCCTAATTGTAATTATGAAAATACTAAGAAGGATAATAAGCAGTGCCACTAAACATACCAATTTAAATATAAACCATTTAAATAGTCAACTACTTTTCAGATACACCGCCCAAGTATTTTTCTATAATGAATATGATTGTTGATATTTCCTCCCTTCTTTGTTTGTTGTTTGTTATTTTGAAGTAGAGTTTTTAGATAAGTTCTTTAATTTGTAGAAATTATGGTCTCATTTGACACTTTGTAAGGGTTTCTCTGACATAAAATATTCACGAAATTATTTCTTTTTCGTCCATCATTAAATTTTTGACTATGAAATACTTAATATGCGAGGCGATTAAAATGAGTGGGGTTAGGTTAAGCCTTGTATAGCCATAAAGGACAATTTTGCTGTGAACAATTTGATTAAAAAATCTTTTAAAAAAACTGTTAACTTTACTCCTAGTTTAGAACCGAACCCGATGATAACTGTTAACATAGTTATATAATTGAATCAATTTTGTATAAGACGAATAGTACTTAATTTGTTGTAATCATTAAGAAATTTTTCTTTACCTTGTCAATTTCAAATTAATGTACATACAAATTATATGTCATGTCTATAAAAAGTTTTTAGAAATAGGACGATTTTGTACACAAAAAGCTGAATAAAAACCGAAAAGTCGCTATTTACTTCACCGAAAATTTCGATGAGAAGTTGTGAGTTTTGATAAAAGTGCATACATAAAATAATTAAAAATTCACAGTATTCCAATGTCCACGTTTACATAACCACTATCAAGTGCAATTGAATCGAATTAAATTGTCTGTTTTCTTCCAAAATAAGTCATTTCATTCTGTCATAGAACTGTCTTTTGCACTGCATGACTATATCAAGATATCGCTATTATTATTGACGTTTAAAGAGTTTCGTGATGACATGGGTTCATGTCCACTTTTAATTAAACTCTTTGTCAGAAGTGAAAGTATGTATTTCATAATTTTCATATCAGTATTTTGTGCATCATGTTGTTCGCAAGTTCTATGATGGTAATACGAGTATTATTTGCATTTCTCATTTTACTCAAGGTTAACGGAGAGAATGGAAACGATGCAAAACAGTTCTCTGACACGCTCAAATTTTTCAGCGAAGCAATTTCCGATACAACATATTTCGCAAAGAATGATGTCATATTTAATTTTCTGAGGAGAAATTCAACAGAAACGTTATCATTAGAATTACTGAGAAAAGTAAGTTCTTCCAATCCTGTCAAGATATACGACCTACAATTTCACAATCAGAGTGAAGTAGTTAACTTTAAAAAACTACGTTGTTTTCAACAAAACATAGTTATTACTTCATTCTGTACATCTACTGTAGAAAAGACAGAAATTTTGGAGTTATCAAACCACTTAAATCAGTTCAAAGTATGCGAGGATCATTTCATTTTCGTTTTACAAAGTCCTTCCATTATGAAGGCGATCCTTCTTTCGAAGGAAATTGGACTGCGACTGGAGAACAAAGTTGCTTTGATCACCCCATCATGGGAGTTCTACACATCTTGCTTGTACTGCCAAGGTGGAGAATCAAAGCTAATTAAAATAGAACTTATTAAAGATTTTAATCAACTTTCTCTAAACTTGAATGGATTGAAGTTAAAAATATCTGCTCCTAATATTCCATCAAGACTTGCCCTAGAAAAGTTATCCGATGGTTCCTACAGATTAGTGAGAGGATTGTACAAATATTTTATTGATGATGCACTCAAAGTTCGCTACAATTTCAGTTACACAATTTTCCCTTCCCATTTGGGACGAGTTCGGAAAATCTAGAAAGGAAGATGAGAAATGGAATGGAGTAATGAGGGATGTACTGGATGGTTCTGCAGACATTGGTCTGAGCGTTGGAATGACTTTCGAGCGTTTCTCTTACGTGGATTATGGAGTGTTCTTAGAAATTGAATTTTTAACATTTAGTTTGGGAAGACGGGCTTTAGAAATAAGCTGGAAAACAATATTTTGGATTTTTACTCCTATAATGTGGGTTGCAACTGGAATAACCTTTATAGTGGCATCTTTAATTTTGAATATTTTGACAAGATGGGGTGAAGATGATAATAAAGCGGAAAGTCGCGTTGGATTTAGTTCGTTTTACATCTTGATGACTTTCTTGGAACAAGGTGCATCTAAAGTGCCAAAGGAGTTTTCTGCCAGAATATTCTGCACAAGTTGGCTCATCCTCTCGTTTGTAGTGACCAGTGCATTTCATGAAGCACTCTTTGGATGTCTCGGATTTCCGAATGAGACTCATCTTCCTAAAGATTTTGAAGAGTTGGCAAACTCACATTTTGACATTGGTGGAGTTTCTCAATTGCATGATGAAGCGTTGCATAACTATTCGTCATTTAAAAGCGTGACATTCTCTAAACTTTCCAAACGCATGTCATTAGAAAAGAATGAGATTCACTGCCTATCTGAAACTTTAAAAAGAGATTTCAGCTGCATTCATCCTATTAGTGTGGTTGATTATGTAAAAGCAAGAAACTTGAGTGACAGTTATGGAAATTCTAATATTATAACTGGATCCGCAACAGCTTTTCCATTACCCATGTCCATCATCATGCAGAGAAATAGTTTGTTGATGAAAAAATTCAATTCTGTGATAATGTCAGTGAGAGATATGGGAATATTGGAGAAGTGGAAAATGATGGATTTTAATCAACTGCTAGAAACTAGGGCGAAATGGGAAAAGGAGAATGGAATTGTTAAGAAAACAGTCGGAGTTGTGAGTGATAGACATGTGCGTGCAATTGGATTTGGCCAACTTTTGGGCTCCTTTGGAATACTTTTTATTGGGTTGATGGTGTCAAGTGTAATTTTCCTATGGGAGAATGCAGCATAAAGTGAACCTGATTAGCTATATAAGTAGTTTAAGGTGGAGGAGAAGACGAACTCGAGTTATTTTTCTGTAATAAATTAAAAATGAGAATGATTTTAAATTGCCAGAAATTCTTCACCAGTTTATCCCATCTCATTCTATTACACCCCATTTGAAAGTGAAAATGGCATTCATAATCAAGAAGATACGTAATCGTAATCATTAACCTTCCGTCCACGCCCCACCGTCCTTGATACTTCAAGGCAGGTGTGCACTCGTGCAATTTATCAACAAAACTAGATGATTTTTCTTAAACTTTATACGACATTGACTTTGAGACTTGATGTTTCTCTTCGCATTCCTGACACTTTTCATTTCCCCCAAATTAAATGGCATCACAAATCAATAATTCTTTTCAGCTCCGCCTTTGATCTATACCCCCATCTATTTCTTTAACATTTCCTTTTTAGAGAATCCGCTCACGTTTCAGGAGTTTTTCACGTTTTTATGTTTTCAAAATCATTGAAACTAAAGCACAAGTGGCGAACGAGATAGCCGATGATGAACGTGCTATATCAGCTTAATGAAGCAGTAAATAAATCTTTTATGAGTAAGCACAGCTAATTTGCAATTAGTAATGGTAAATAAGGTGAAAACTTTAGCATTCTTTAACTGCACATTTTTCTCAATCAAATCATGTAGGAAATGCCGTCATTTATTTTCAAAGAAATCGAAAGTTTTTTTCTGCAGATATTTTAAGCAAAAGGCCAACAACTAGGGACGATCAGAGAGTAATAAATTGCATTTTGTGCGATAATAATAATCCTAACAAATCAAAACGTTTCATCCAACATTAAGCTCGAGGCTCGAGGCAGAGTCAAATGGAGTCAAATTGACAATTGCCATTGCAGCGAAACTTGACTCTTGACTTCGCTTCGAAAAGGAGCTGAATTGTTGAGTAAATATATAATTCGAAATATAGCCAGTGGCTTACTGTAATTTCATTCCTACGAATAAACAGATATTAGAATTTCTAATGGAGTAAATGCCGTCTTTCCTCAACACAATTCATATTATTACTTTGCATTCGTAAGGGGAGCTCTCTCGCGAAATTGCAGAAAAGCGGTCGAACAGCTTCTCGTTGAAAGAAAAACTGAACAAGATAGAATGACAAAGATGAAATTCTTTTTGTCGAAGAGTGTGCAAGAATTTACAATTCGTACGTGCAAAATGTTCCTAAGATAAGCTACTCGTAGTTAATGTGAGTTGTTAGACAAATGGGGGAAAACAAGCTGAACATGAGAGTTTTTGTGGATTGTCTTGTTTTTAAGGTAGTTTGTGGTAATAACAAGGGTGAGTTGAAATGAGATGAACTTTTTATCTCCTTTTTTTGTTCTAATCGGAAGGAAGAAATCTGGTAGAAATCGAAATCAATAATTAAAAATGGCTTTAATTATGCAGAGTAGATGTGGGTAAGAATAATTGCGAAGTGGATGAGAATGAGAAATTTGTTTTTATTAATTCTTTCTATGATTTGGTTATGATATTTACAAAAATTAAAGTTAATTATTCTAAATTGCGATAATAAACTAGAGTATGTATGGTAAGATATTTGGCGTGAAAAATAAAAAATTACAATCTAGGTCGGGATAATTATTACTAAAAATAAGACTAGAAAAAGAGCATTTTGCGTCCCAGTTGATGACAAACGTTTTCCAAACCCTTTTCCGTTAGAGAAGTCGTACTTTGCCCAAAATTGTACCAGTATATAAAAGAAGCCAGGAAGGAAGTGTTTCCAGAAAAAATGCAGAAGGAACTTATTCTTTTAGTTGAGCATGGAAAATTATATAAATCTAATGTTTTCATCTCTGTCCCCATCCATTATTCCCTGGTTTTGACATTTGCATATTGCGGTCAAATATTGACTGGATGTGACCCAAAACGTTTTGGAAATACTGGTTTTTGTTGTCAGATAAATTCGAGACGGTTTGGGTGAACGCTTGTCCTTTTATGGCGATATGATTGGTGAGGAATTGGTTTTGGGCTACGCCAATTCCTACGGCAGCTTTGCCTGTTTGAGCTACGGTGCCGACGACACCACCGACAACTCCTCTGACCCCATTTATTAAAGCACGGACTGGACCTTCTTGTTCCATTTTGGGTGGTGTGCCATAACTTGATGATGGCGGGCTTTTAGCTGCTGGTGATCCATATCCCTGTGCCTGCGGTTGTCTTTGAGGCACAATTGGAATTCTTAATGACTTTGCAAAGTCGCCTTTAGCCTTTCCCAGAGTACCGATAGCGCTTATTCCTGCATTTAAAATGCCAGCCTTCAATCCTGCAATTTGCTTAAAACCACCGGTGACGGCGGATCCTATTGTTCTAGCCGCGTTAATTTTGGCACCAATTACGCCAGTTATTCCTCCTCCACTTCCTCCTGATCCTGATCCTGCGCTCTCCCCTCCTCCACTATTGTCTCCATAACCTCCTTCATTATTTCCTCCGCTGCCTTCATTTCCCCACCCCATTTGGTTATTATCCGATGGGGCTGAAGCACGAAGACCTAGTCCCGGTGGACCATAAGCTGGAAATGGGCTTGAGGCTTCTGACTCTCGCGCTTCAACTGTTATAGCTTCATCTGTTGATTCCGTGGTCGTGAAAGTGGAAGGACTCTTCATGATACTTGTTGTAAATGTACTTTCTGCTCCCAAAGGCGGTGGAGTCACTTCAGATGATGGGTTTGGTGGAAAAGCGGGCATTGGAGTTGACTGTTGTTGTTCTGGAGCCGAACTTGAAATTCCTTCTGACGGTTCTCTGTCCATTGGTGCTTGCTGTGGAGGTCCGTATGCTTCGCTGGGTTCTCTTTGCATGCTCATTTGCATTTGAGGTGGTCCGTATGAATCACTTGGGGCAGTTTCTTTTGGCATTGTCATTTGTGGAGCATTTTGAGAATTGCCCATTTGCTGAGAAGCATATCTCGCAAGAACGCTGAGGGCCATTTGCACTTCCTCGGATGTAGGAGGTGGAGCATTACTGACTTCTCCTGCATTTGGTGTGATTGGCATCATCATTATGGGCATTTCAGGTTGGGAATTGTCATCTTGCATAGGCAAAATGTTCATTTCAGTTTCTCGCTGTGCAACAGACGGAATGAATTCGGGTTCTTCGCTTATAATTTCCTGTGGTTCAGTCAGTAATGGAGTTGCTGGAACTATGGAATTTCCCCCGGATAGGAATGATGGTGGTGGACCGCCATAACCACCGTCGTAAATGCTATCTGGATCGTATCCTTCGTTTGGATCGGAGAACATGAAGGAGACATGAGATGGAGGAGCGGAGCCATAGCTGTATTGAGGACGACCTGGCGTGTAGTGGGGTGGGCCGTAAGCTATGGATGTCTCTGACTGTTGCATTTGTTGCATTTGAGGAGGGGAAGTGG
>JAHZMU010000405.1:1701-16082 GCA_027743725.1 Rambutsinella grinnellia | reverse complement strand
GTCATAACCCAACAAAGGACCCGAACTGGAGGTATTGGCTTTGGTAGAACCCTTTGACCTGCCCCCCTCGGAAAATTGTAATCCATTTTTAGGAATAAGTAAACGTTTAACTTCACAATAAGTATAAAAACAATTAGTGCGTTAGAGCTTCTGGGAAGTGTTCTTAAATACATAGCTTTCATAATTGGACATCTTAGAAAAAGTCTTTTATGACAAAGTTAAAAAATGGCAATTAAAGAATGATTCGGAAAATGATTCAAGGATAATACATCAATTCAATTTAAAAATCATTGTTTGTATATTCTGTAAAATGTAAAAAAAGTGTTCATGGGTCATTCAACTTCATTCAATGATTGTTTCCTTCGTAGACACAAGAGTTTTATGATCATCAAGCTTTTCACATCTCATCCAAGTTGATTCGTGTGTGGGGTTTGAAACAATAACTTAATTACAAGTTGGATAAAAGGGAGATGAGGGTTTCGTCCTCAGAGGAATGGGTTATTATGATGGGATTTTAGAAAGAGAGAAATGAATGTTTTATTTTTAAGAAATGCTTATTTGGAATTTGTTTGATCGACCAACTCTCAACATGTCAAAAAGCTATGAAATTTTTATCATAAAAATCAAAACAAAGATTCATATCGCACAGAGAAAGTACATACCCAGTGGGATTTCGCTTTAAAGTTAGAATTGGACTGGTTGAAAATTTTTATAAAATGACATCTCAGAAAGATAATCAATGCAAGCTTTTTTCACAAATCGGCCACTTGCAATTTTAATCGTCGTCGTTTTTGATGAATTTAGCAATATAAAATAAACTTGATTATTTGAAAAATGCGAATTTTTCATAGCATATTAGTTTCCGTTGGTGGGTCACTGTTAAGCATTTAATTTTCTATTTTACTCACATATTGTAGTCATTAAGAATACGCGCAAGAGCGCATATTTCGAGGAATTGATTTTATGACCTGTTTGACAGGACCGTAATTATATAATCAATATTTTATTTTAATCATCCTGTATACGCACGCAATAGCTCAAGCCTCGACTTAAGATTATCCTTTATTCTAAGATTTGGTCCGATATATTATTTAATTCACCTCAAATTTAAATTTCTTTATCAACTATGAAATGTTGGATTGCTATTTCTGTCATAATCGCAAACTACGGCCTATCAGCTGAAGATATTTTAAAATTCTACAAAATAGAAGATGGAAAAGGTAAAAATATATATTAATATATGTTTTTCATACAAAGATGCGTCTTAAATTTTAGAACAAGTGATAAACTACCAACTTAACGGATCGGATTGCTTTAAATTGCCGGACAAAAACATAAAATACGCAGATACAAATGCTTGCGTGTTAGGATTCCCAAAAGGCGAAGGTTGTACGGGAGTCTCCTTTCTTATCAAAAATCGCTTTGAGATTAAAGAATTTAGGGACTCGAATGACTGGAGTTTTCGGAAATGTATTCCAGGATTGGAGCATGAAGCAGTACATTTTACATACGAAATTCAGGGTAAGGCTAGTTTGATTTGTATTAATTAACTATATTAGTAATATAATATTACTATTGTTTATCTCAGCTAAGATGTGAATGCGTTCATAGGTATCAAAAAAGAGTTTTACGGCCACAACGGATGCAATTGGTTACCATTTGAATTTGGAGATGCCGGCGAGACTGTTTTGTCCGATAAATGCTTAATAATATTTAGTTGGTATGATTGCGGGGGTGAAAGAGGATGGACGTACCAATATCTCATAGTAATGCCAGGAGAATTGGTAAATTTGGCATACAAACGTTTAGGATTAATAACTATACACACTTGTGATAACCATCCAGCTGCTCCTGGGCCAATTATTCGTTTGTAAGTAATTCTATTATGCTATTCATTTATTAGGAAGAAATTAAGAAGAGCTAGTTTTAAGCTATCCGGATTCTAGAAACCAAAATATATCATATTCGTACAATGTGTCCCAAGAGACCGGTTGTGTCGAGATTGACAAACGATGGGTAGAAGCGTATGATAACCAGGATCCGTTTTTTTATCCAAATGGCAACTGTATCGAGCTATATTATGATGTGGAATGCAAAGATTATCGAAATACGTTACGTGATGGGATGACAATAGATTCATGGAATGGAAGATGGTTATATGACTTTGTTAATGACAAAGTTATAACAGAAAATGCAAAAGTCCCAAAATCGTTTACAACTTGTAAAGCAAAATTTGTCGCTTCGACTTTTAATATAGAAGTAAAGCTTAATGCTTCGGAAACAGATTCGTCAAAATTTGTAGCGCAGAAGCTCGGAAAAAAGGAAATCATTTACAACAACGGATCCGCTGCTCTATCCAAGTATTATGCCTCGAAAGAAATAATGACAGAGACTACTCGTGTTAATATTATTGAAAGCATTACGAATTTTTGCAAAAGTGATTGTCTTAAACATGAAAAGCCATCATATCGTGACTATGCAGCTATTGAATTATATGCGATGATTGAAACTGCTTACAAGGATCTATTTGCGAAGCCAAATACAACAGCAAACTATACGGAGAAGTCAGTCTATTAAAAGTCAAGACAAGGAAGTATACGTATCCGAAAATGTGGATGTGCCACCTTGCACAAAGTATGAAATACAAAGTATCATCATGTTTGTAAATGATTTGCCAACAAGCTACGTTGTGCGTGTCAAACTGTCTGGAACATTTGATCAGGAACGGATGAGCGTTAATAAGTTAAAGCGTTTTATCCCCAAAGACCTCGAATTTAAGAAAGAGTTGGATAATGAAACAATTGAAGTCATTGGTAAAGGGTTGGCGTTTCGAAGTTTTGCTACAACGCATATACTTAATGGAAATGGAAGCCCGATACATGGCTGCTGTGTTAAGAATACGGGGAAATGTAAATAAGCAAGTATAAAGTTAAAGTAATTGTTTCGTATAATTTTGTGGTGTTTATAAAATAAATTGATTGATTTTGATTTTTTACGATTATTGATCTCTATTAAAACTATTTTTACTTAACCAAACTCTTTTACATATGTAAATGATGAGGAGTAAAATGAGCGCGTAGGCAAGAAAGCGCAAGTGACTCTGCTTTGACGAGAGTGGAAATGGTCTTAAACGATAAATTATAGTAGTCAAACAGATAAAGTTGATTTGGATTGATATTTTTAAATCCAATCAAAGGCTTTAAATCCTAAATGAACAAATTCCTTTTACAATGTTAAAATCTTTTGATGATTATTCGGTTACCTTCTGATGATAAGTCATGGGAAACGTTTTACTCAGATCGATATGTAAGAATCGATTATAGTATTCAAGTCTTTTATCTCAACGCCCATACGTTTCAAGCATTTTTCTAGAAAGGAATCCAAAATTAGTTAATGATTTAGTTATTTTATTGGAGCATTTTACCAAGTTTTTCCACTTTTTCGTTGCCCGTTTTACATTCTTTTGTGAGCTCTTGCGTAACAAACTTTCTTAGGGCTTCTTTGCTCAATAAGTAACCTATGAAGACAAGTGACTTGTCAGCTCTAGTCTTGAATTAAGCCAGTCATTTATAATTTACCTGATTCACTTCTAAAATAAATTGGACTATTTGGGTCATAGTTTCTCAGCTCAAGCTTTAAATTCTCAACGACCAAAAAGGTTGAAGCATCCGCCTTCACAAACCAATCGGCTTCGTTAAAGTCCTTTTCATAAAGATATTCCAGAGCCGGCATTTGATAATCATCGGTTTCTGATCGCCGAGATTATAGAAATCATGAATAATTTATACCAATTGACCTGAATAAATTCTCATTTATCTCACCGGAAACACTCCTCAATAATACCAGCTTATTACACCTCTGCTCCCACGTATTTTTCAAAGGCGCTTTCTCTACTTCGCTAAATACCAGGTCCCAACAAAGAACCGTATTGGTTAAAGCTTGCACTTCCCGTGAAGGTCCAATTTTATACTTTGGAATGAGAGGAGAATCTGAATTTGAGTTACTTTCTTCAAAAATGAATTCATAAGGGCTTCTGAACTCGTATAATAAATAATGGAACAGATACATCTCCCGGGGAGATTCTCCCCCGGCTTGACATAGTGGAACCCTACAGCCGTCTCAGAACAGCATTCCAATCCCTAAATATTTAGAAAGATATTAAGCTGTTCATAATTAGATTTAATTATTACCTTGTTTAGTGAGAACGCGACAAATTTCAAGTACCAGTCATATCCTTCCAACCCTGAGCTTAAGATATACTGGAGGGGCAAATGAAAGAACCTATATCGCTCATTATCACGAGTATCAATCGCTTTAACACCTACATTTTGTAAGCATGTCCCTAACAGAAAAAATAAGTATAATTTCTGATAAACTAGCTCGCATTTGTCTCCTAATTAAATACTTTAAATACCCATTTCATAATCTTCCGAATAACTCCCGTCATCCCATCTACACTTTTTGCGATCAGGTAGAGCCCTTTCTACAAACCTTTTCAGGGCTTCTTTGCTTAAAATGTAGCCTGCGCCTCCACTAAAGTAAACCTGCTTTCTTGGCGTTCTATGCATCCCTCCAAAATGAACTGCGCTACTTGGATCATATTCACTTAGCATTAGCTTCGTTGATGCTGGGCAATTTTGGATCTAAAATTAAGCTTATCAATAAGAGCTTTCAATTGATAAGCATTTTCTTTCACCATCCACACTGCTCATGAATAACAGCTTGTCGCATTTCTCCCCCCACGTATTCTTGACGTGAACTGCTTTCTTCTCGTGATTTCCCGGATGGGTCATCACCCAACAAAGGACCCGGACTGGCCTAGGAAGAACACCTGGCCCCTTCAGGAAATTGTAATCCATTAGGAATAAGTAAACGAACAACTTCACAATTATGAAAAGGACTAGAACAGATTGATTAATTGAGCTCCTTGCAAATATTTTTACACGTATAGTTTTTATAATTTGCCAAGTTATAAAGTTATTTTATGATAAATTAAAGAATGTAATGAATACTGTGAAAAGAGATCAAGGACAATATCTCAATTTAACTTGAAATCCAATTAAAAGCATTGTTTTTCCTTAAATTGTTTAAAATGTGAAAGTAATCATGGGTCATTCAACCTAAAGCAGCGATGGTTTCCTTCATGAAACCAATCTGGTAAATCATGAGAACGAAGTAGTAGTTCATGTCAAGAATGGGGAAAGAATTGCTTGTCTTTACTTTATTAGCTTTATCTTCTTGATAAGCTCTAATATTAGATCCGGAATTGGCCAAATGATTAGCATAAAATTAGATTAAACAATGAATTTGCATAAAGATAAATGAACTATTTTTTAATTCATACGTAATAAGAAAAGAGCATCTATCCGAAATGGCTATTCACGACTTGATCCATTTTTCACTTACAAAGTATAAAATTGGACAAGGATACAAGCTAGTGTATTAGGCACGCTTCCCTTAACCGCAGCGTTGGACGAAATATATTTTATTTAATTTATACGAGTGTGAAAACCTTTTGTTTGATAATTTAAAGTATAATGTTTGGAAATAAAATATAACTATCAAGTTATCATCTCTTTAGAATTGAACTGAATCATCAAGTAACTGAATGAGAACTAAAGGGTTGCTAGCTTTAATTTTAGGACCTTGGATACACGCTATCATCTAGATAATTCTGTAATTTTTTAGGAATCAAACCAGGATCATATTTGCCCTACCGAATGCTTTCGAATCTGATGATTTTTGGCTAAAAAATATACAGACATAATCCAATTTTTAACGCTATAAAAATATGGCTCATATGCAAGTCATTCCTTTAGTATTACGCTATCCATATACTGTCCTTTGTTTCGTAATTTCTCTTTTTGCCTTCCTTTTTATTGTGACAAGACCCGGCCAGAAACTAACTTTACTGAATATACACAAAGTTAAAGAAATTCTTGACCAAACAGAAATTCGACTAGATGTCCGTTATGCAGAGGAAAATCTCAACCAGCTCGACCAAAAAGATCCTCAGTTGATTCAGTACGTCAGAGCCAGAAACTTAAGTCCTCCATCTAAACTCCCATACAAATTTAAAACAAAGGGGTACTACAAGGATCCGACTGTAGTTTGGGTGCAAGAATTCTTTGGAGATACAGTAAGCACTGAAATGATTATTTCAGATACCAAGACTAATTTGATGCCAATCTTATGGAATTATAATTTGTGGTGATTTCCAGAGAAATGGTGTTTTCATTGAAGTAGGAGCTGCTGATGGTGAATTCCTTTCGCACACTCTCTACCTGGAAAGAGAGTTGGGATGGACTGGACTACTCATCGAATGCAATCCTGCACATTTTTCAAGATTAAGAAGTATTCATAGAAATGCTTGGGTGTCAAATGCGTGCCTCTCTGTAACATCCAAGGCAGGAATTGTATGAATCTAAAGTTAATCGTTATTTTACAACAACAAGTCGTTGAGTATAAAGTTCTTTTATTTCACTCACAGCAAACGTTTGTATATCCAGCAAAAATGGATGGCTGGTTGGTGGGAATTGGAACTTTGAAAAGGTTTCCCGATTTTGAAAAGAAGAGAAAGTATCCAAAGGATTGGATTAACGTAGATGTTGATACTGTTCCCCTCTACACATTACTTGCTGCGTTGGACTGGAAAGAAATTGACTACTTTAGCTTTGACATCGAAGGTTCCGAATTAGCTGTATTGAGGACTTTTCCTTTTGACAAAGTCATTTTCAAAGTGTTGGTCATCGAAAGTCAATTTTACAATAAGACGCAGATTGCTGAACTTAATAATTTGCTTAAATCACACGGATATCATTACATAAAGACCTTGGGAGTGGACTCCATTTATGTACATGATTGCATGAAGCATTTAGTTTAATTGGGTGGAAATTATAAAATATTATTAATTTAAAAACGCTGCATGAACATTTTATAATAAATAAAATTATTATTATTAAAAAAAAGAGATTAACCATTCCGTCAAAAGTAATCGCGTTTACTTGACTGTTTTACTTCAACTCTTTACTTCTTTAGCTTATCTTATTGATAAGCTCTAATATTAGATCCGGAATTGGCCAAATGATTAGCATAAAATTAGATTAGAATTTGCATAAAGAGAAATGAACTGTTTTAATTCATACGCAATAAGAAAAGAGCGTTACGCCGATTACGTTTTTCTATCCGAAATGGCTATTCATGACTTGATACTTTTTTCACTTTTATTTCTCGTTTTTTTTTGGCAGATCGTTCAGTAATCGTTCTGCGTTCAAGAGGTTGGTTGAAAAGGATTAAGCTTTGATAAGTGGTGTGAAATTAGGTTTGATAAGTGGGCATAGTGTCAAGTAAGTTAAGTGCTGGGGAATTAAAGTAAAATGGGTTATGAGTGTGAAAACAATTAAGATTTTGTTAGCTAATTTTAATTTGTTATTTCACAGGTTATAAGGTTTGAACTGGTTTGGAGTAGTGGCAAAGGTGGGTTTCCAGAAAATTGTGGATAATGGGGAGACGCAAGGCTGCGGCAAAGGTAAGGCGTTGATTTCATTCTGAAATATTCAAAAGTATTTACTGATTGATTAATGGTAAACTGACAATTATTTTAGCCTGAGGGCGAAGGTAGTGGGTCTAAACGAAGGAGGAATTCTGCTCCTAATCCAAAGGAGGACGAGAATGCGAAGGACACGAAGGGGAAATCAACTGGAAGGGGAGGGGGAAATGCTGCTAAGATTTCGAAGCCCGAGGCGTCTGCTGGTGGTGCAGTCCACCCACTACTCATTCCTCACGTAAAATGAAAAAGCAAAGAATCAAAAATATAATAATCATTAATCATTTCTGACATTTGATAATTTAATTAGGTCCTGGAGAAAGTATTTCAACATATCATCTGCCCCAAATCCGGTGGACCTTCGGGTTCGCAGGCGAAGAATGCTCAAAACTTGCGTTTAGTTTGTAAACAGTGGAAGGACACTGCTACCCGTCTTTATCTGCGCAACAGGGCACCGAAAATTTCATTTGGGAAGCATTGGGAGTCATCTACCTCCAGGTCGAGAAATGAGAAGATGCAGAATTTCTTGGATGTCATGAAGAAAAGCAATCTGATTCCTGTCCAGCGGTACACACTCGAGGCTTGTTTTTTTCGAAACGAGAATCAGCAATTAATGAAGGACTTTCTGCGTATCTGTGGGCCTGATGCAGTGGAGTTGCGTATTCTTTGGGATCCTTCTTGCACAATGAAGTTCACTCGAAGAACTTTTCCAGTTTTGAATTTAATGAGGCTGAAATCGCTAGTATTTCAATGGGAACATTACTTTTATCCCACTTACGAAATGGCGTACTTAATTGAAGCAGTCCTCGGTGCAGCAGGAACGTTGCACCAACTCCAGATCACATTTCCAAATGTAGGACAATGGTCCCAGCCCATGGCCAAACGTTTTGGAGATTGCATTTGCGGGCGAATCTCAAAGACTGTTAAAATACTCTATCTTGTCATGCCCTTAAGTGATTTTCATTTGAATACTCTGGCGGAGAGGGAGTTAAAGTTGGAAGAGCTTCAGTTTGATAGCGAATGTGGTGCGAGCAGCAAGGCGATCGACAAATTTGTAGAGCAACAAGCAACAACGCTGAAGACTTTGAAGATTTTGGAGATGCAAGTTGGAAATTCTGATTCTCCAATATCCTTGACCTTTCCCCGGTTTGATGGACTACTTTACTTGGAAGTACGGGGAGAAACCATTCAGAATTTTTCTTTCCCAGACACGTTTCCAAAACTCACTAGTTTGAATGTAGCAGAGTGGGAGGCTGAATCTACTTGGGTGGAACTACTAAATTGTACAAAGAAGGGGATGTCGTTGACAGAAATCCACCTGCCCTATTATTTCGCACAGGCACAATTGATAAAGAAAGTAGTGCAGTGCTTCCCTAATATCAACAAACTTCACATCTATCCCTCGGACGATTTTTCGGAGACTTTGCAGGAAGTGTTCGTCTACTTTGAGAACATTGAAGAGCTCTACATTAATTGCCTGGACCTCGTGGACGACTTCGATGCTGACTCCATATTTAGTGGAGTTTCCCCGAATGATTGCCGAAAAATTAGGAAACAGCGAAACTTTGATGATATGAGCTTCAGGAATTTTCAGCATCGACCGTCCATTCTTAATCTTACGAGTAAAGAGTTATTTGAAGCTGATTATTTATGTCAGTTTACTAGTTTAATGTGCCTTTAATTCTACTTGTTTTTTGTATTTTTTTGCAGAACTGAAGAAACTTGTACTCCAGAGCTCCAGAGCTTATGACATCCACCTAACAGATTTCTCTGTACGCTTCGTATTTCTGAAAATGGCTAGCTTGAATGAGCTGTGTACAGATGCATGCGATGTATGTTCAACAGTTATTTATATGCATTTGTTCGACCTACAAACTATTGTAAGACACGTATTAATTAAGACATGTTATCTTTGCAGATTAGTCCTACAGGCGTGCGTTCATTGCGCGAAAAGCTTATTTTCAGCATCGACCGTGCATTCTTAATCTTACGAGTAAAGAGTTATTTGAAGCTGATTATTTATGTCAGTTTACTAGTTTAATGTGCCGTTAATTCCACTTGTTTTTGTATTTTTTTTTCAGAACTGAAGAAACTTGTACTCCAGAGCGAAAATGGGGGTTATGACATCCACCTCACAGATTTCTCTGTACGCTTCGTATTTCTGAAAATGGCTAGCTTGAATGAGCTGTGTACATATGCATGCGAGGTATGTTCAACAGTTATTTATAATTTGCATTTGTTCGACTTTCAAACAATTGTAAGACACGTATTAATTAAGATATGTTATCTTTGCAGATTAGTCCTGAAGGCGTGCGTTCATTGCGCGAAAAGCTCTCACTAAAGTTGACTCGCGACGGCGATTCTGACGAATCCGACTCAGACTCTGCCAGTAATGATTCGTTTGGCTCCGGGGACGATGAGGAGGATGATGATGATCTCTATTGGTAAATGTCAGATTAGTAGTGTCAGTGTTATTTATGATGCGTCTAATTTAATAGAACTTTCCTAATCTTCTTAACACTTTGATTCATCTGTTCAAGTGTTTGTAGAATTTGTTTTTATCATTATAAAATTGAATTATCCCATTTTCTTTACCCAAAATTATCAATCGATTACTTCTTCGATTAGGATTGTTTCCGCCTTTAGAATTTATGAAATATGAAAATTATACACAAAAAAATTTCAGTAATAAACTGCGCATTTATTTCCATTTTTATCTCATTTTTTTCTTTATATTTTTATGCATTCTTATCGAACCATATTTTGATTCGTATCCAAAAAAAATCTAAAATTAAACTAAAAATCTTTTCTTAAAACTTAAATCAGATCATAAATTATAATAGCTTATTATGCTAAAGAAAAAAAAAACTAAATAGACTGATACTGTATTGAATAGAGTAAAAATCTACTCTTCGTAATATAATGGTACTTAATAAATACTATTAAAATTATATAAAGTTTTTAACTAAAAAAGTCATCATAATATGGCAACTTGAATTTAAAAAAAACAGAGATTCAATAAAAATTGACATAGATGGATTCTCTTTTTTTTGTCCGTTTTTTTCTGGGTCATACGATCATCATCATTTATTGCATTGACCGGCCTTTTCTCATCGTTTTACATTAGAATTTATAAGTTTAATCATAATTATAATAGGCCTTTTCCTTCTTCCTCCTTCTTTAAAGAGATAAATAATTATTCTTGAGAATTACATAATTAATTACATTTATAGATAGTTAAGTAGGCGGCTCTTATTATCAGAGTTGGGGAAACAATATGAGCTATTCGACCAAACTAATATGGCTCGTCTATTTCTTTTTTAACCTGGCACAAAAATTCCTAAATGGCAACTCAAACCAGTTTTTGGTCATTTAAAAAATGTCGGGTTAATTATTGATTTTGGTAATTACGATAGACCGGAAGTACAGTAACCTAATTAGCGCCTAATGTCATTTCAATGTCAAAAAGGGATTAGCCCGATCATTTCCATTCTATAGAACCAATTTTTTTTATACAGTCAGTATTAAAGTAGAAATCAAAAGGGGCTGTGACTTTCTTTTTGCACTTAAAAATTTCTATTTTTCCATGAAAAATTTCTGGAAGGCACGTTTAAATTTCCACTTTAAAAGTGAAAGTTTTTTAGTCACTGTAAAATACGTAATTTCTTTAGTGCGCCCACGCCCCGTTTTTTATAGGCACTACCTATTTGAGTGTTTTAAATGAAAAGTTTACCTAATTGATTCCTAATCTAAAAAAAATTGTCCGATGGCAATTTTTTCTTTACATCTTCAAGGTTTTTTTCTCATGTTCTTTTCTTCACAAGGCTAAATAGTTTCACTTTTTTAGAGGCAACTTTTGCGCAGGAAGTGCAACAGTAAAATGGTTGTCTTTATAACAATTTTTTTTAATAAGGAAGAGTTTTTTAATCTAATTATGGCGATCATCACTTTAACTATAGAATTGACCATATTGCTTGTCTTATATTGCGTTGTAGGCTCATTTTTTATTACTTATTTTTCACGGAAGATAAAATTATAATCTCAATTGAAAAACGCATTTCCTCCCCGGCTGAGTATAAATAAATGGCTTTTTAAGTAAATGATTGACTTGGTTTTTAACTGCCTTGCACCATTCTTCTCTAGCTGCTATATAAAAACTGCATTGTCAAAATAATTAAAATTGCATAAAAATTAAGTAGTCTAACTAGAAACTTGGGGAAAGAAAGGCTAAAGTTTTTAATCTAAATCTATCTGATTCTCCGGTAAGGTAAAAATTGGTTATTTATGTACAAAAAAACTGCCATTTTCATGTTTTTTTTGTTCGAGCACACTTTCAGTAATTAATATAATAATTAAGGCACTACCATTATCAAAGTTGCTAGATTTACAAGTGTAATTAACAGTTAAAAATTACAGGGCTGAGATACAATGACATGATTGATTAATCATGCTATTAAAAACAGCATAAGTTAAAAATAAGTACAACGTTTCCCGTTTAAAAAAAACACGTAGCACCTCTGCTTTCACTTTAAAAACGATTGCATTTCATTTCTCATCTTTTTGCACACACCCCAAATATTTTTAAAATTATTTATAATCAGATCATTAAAAAGATTTTAATCTCAAACGACTTAAGTTACAGAGCGCAAAGAATTTTTAAAGGATTTTTAAAAATATTATACAATTAAAATTTTTGTTCGTCATCTCTAAAAAAAATTAATACAAGTAAGTGCATTAAATATATATGGCATTTATTTTCTTTGTGAAAATTTCTATTAAAAATTATTATTTTTAAATATCCGAGTCCGCTCATATATTATTAGGAGGAGAGATAATTAATAGCTTATTAATTACAATATATATTATTGCATATTTTATTTATATAATTGTAGAGAAAAGGAGAAAAGAGCCGAGATATAATAATATTTAAAGGAGACAGCTTGTGAAATTTTTTTTTATATATTTCCTCGGATTCATCAGCAATCTACAAGAGAAGGTGAGAGGAAGTGTCAAGTGTGTGGGTTGCTTTAGTAGAAGTAGTAAAGAGTAGAAAATCGGTCTCGAATTATTATTTTTTTCTGAGAGACTCGCGATTTACACTTCATCTTCCAATTTCTGGGTAAAGTGATGTGATTAAAAAATGTTTTTTAGGCATTCAGTTTTGGTTAGAGTTCCAATATTGCGCGGCTCCCACCTAATGTTAAAAAAGACAAAAACACCAAATTAATGGTTAGTCTTGAATTTTCTTCTTTATAAATATTCTTCAGTTAATATTTTTAATTTAATCCGTTTTAAAGATCTGATTATGTATGGCAAAAGTTTTTTCCTGTGAACAAAAAATCTCGACACCTTTCCCCGAGTAATTTTAGCTGTTGTTTCTTTTTCTCAGAGTGATATGAGATAACTACCTAGAAAAAATTTCAAAACTCCACAAAAAAAACGAGATAATTCACACAAAAAAACGACGAAACTCTTCACACTTTCTTGGAGGGAATGGAGGAGGTGAGAGTGGAGAAAGCAATTGGAGAAATTGCAGCGACCTTTCTTCTCACACTATTTAAAATTTTAGAGTAAAAAATTTATATTTTGCTTACCCGATTAATAAAACCCACTCACCTCACCGGAGAAAGGGCTATTGATGTAAATTGGATCAAGTTTTTAATGGAAGGTATCGCTGCACTTGCTCCAATTTGTAATTTTAGGAGGAGGAAAGGATAGAATTTTTAGTATGCATATCACACGAAAAACAAAAAAATCGTCTACAACTCAAGTCATAATTTGAGATAGGGCATTAGGTTTTTGGCATTTCTTCGAATACTATTTGTTAGCACAAACTCAAATCCACTCCCTTTCTATAGAGAAATGTAACAACAGCAAACGAAACAAAAAAAAACTACTCGGACAAAGGTGACATTAATTAGTAGACACCTTTAATCAAAAAGGTGATTGTTATATAAACAGACTCAAACATATATAAAATATTTATAACTTACATCATTAATTATATTATTGTTTTACACTAGAATGGTTAAAAATACAGAAATAAATTTAAATAAATACATTCAATAATAAAAAGCGTGAAATATATTGTCTGAAATTCCGTCTCTTTTCTCTCATCTTCTTTTCTTTTTATATTAATCGGATTAATACATTAATTTTTACTTGTTTAATGATTTAATTCACCTGCTTTAGTGTCGTGGTTGTTAGTGAAGGAGGGAAGCAGAAGGATCCGTTTTAGGAAGGTAGGGATGGTCCCTCAGCCCCGTCAACCGGCGCACTCCACTCATCTTACCCACTTTAAAATAAAAGTGAATCAATCAGTTTTTTATTAAGAAAAAATTATAGCTTGAAGGAGAAAAAAATATTAAAAGAAAAGTGAAATTAATTATTTGTGCTCTATTTAAATTATTTCTTCCAAAAACATGAGATGTTCTTGCCCCAGAAAAAAAATGTCAAGTCAAGTCGAAATGCCTAAACTTATTATTAATGACTGAAATTGTCATCTCCGAAGCCTAACTTAAAAAGTGACACTCAAGTGTCTTAAAACTTTAAAGCTCGTGCCAATCACAAATTATATAGAAACCTGGCCATTTGTTTGCTCGAAACCTATACTGACGCGTTTACAGTTCGAGGCTACCTCCTGATTAATTACAGCTTAAAAATCATATAAATAAATGCAGTCTAAGTACTCATTTACAGTATAAAAACGAGTATAAAATCAAATTGATCAGTTCGCAATGACTTCAGTCGTAAGAGAGAGAGAGAAAAAGCAAATAATTACTTTAATCACTTTGAATAAAAAAAACCTTCATTGACTGGAAAAGTGGTAAAGAAA
>JAHZMU010000404.1:0-20159 GCA_027743725.1 Rambutsinella grinnellia | reverse complement strand
TCAGTTCAACCACCCGTCATTGATTCCACCTCTTTTGTTCTGACAAAAATATTCATGTTGAGCAAAACTGTACATAATTTCCCCTTTTCGCGACCACCAGCACAAGAAGCTTTTACACCGTTGTCGGCATAATCATCCCTACGTTTTAACAATCATCTTCCTTTCTTTTCTCTCTCATTACTAAAAAGTACAGTGTACAGCTGGTCTTTACCAAAAAAGGACACATTATCTGTGCCTTGATTCGCTGCAGTCTGGAGTCTGGCTTCTTCCTCCTCCCTATTTGTCGTGTCAACCCATTAGTTTCATCTTTCACCATTTGAGTGAAAGTAAATTAATGATAATAAATAGCATACTTTATTATTTTTTTTCGCTAGCAAGTTTTATGGCTGACACAAATTGACAATCCATATCCATCTCCATCAGAGATGAAACAGAGAGCGCTTTAAGGTCATCCCATTAAATTGTCAAATTGCATCCTTCCTCCTACTTCTCTATATCTAGTTCCCTCCTCCTCTTCCACCAAATCGTTTTCCTCTCATCAGGAGACTTCCTTCCTCCTAAACCCCTACTAGGCTCCGTTTTCCATGATCAAATAAACATGACGAGAAATATAAGAGCGACTTAACTCATGTTTTCTTCTTCACTTTCTCCACAAAGAGAGAAGCAAGAGAGAAAGAGAAAAGTCCTAATGAAAAAATCTCTTTTCCTTCCCTTCTATTCTAACTCCTTGAAAAAAAGTGAAATGAGGTCAGGTAACGAGAGCAAAAACTGGAGCATCCCACAATATGGTCTAGAACTGCTGTGCTTTTCGGTCCACGTGAAACGGTGAAAGGAGAGGATGATGATGACCGTATCAGAAATGAATACCATCACCATCATCATATTACAAGTGTCACACTATCTATTCATATTCATAATCATTTCCTATCCGTCCGTTCTCCAATCCTTTTCCCTTCCTCTCTCTCTCTCGAGGAATTTGATTAGTTATAAGATAATAACAATGTTTATCCAAAGAGAAGAAAAATACGGGCAAGAAAAGAGAAAACCTACTCTGAGACGCCATCCACTCATTTTCCTCTAGCCCAACTGGCATTTTCACCAGTCGTTTCAAATCAGTCTCCCTAAGATGTCTTTCGAGAAGAGCAGACTCTAAATATAGTTTCCCTTCTTCGTTGACTCCAGGACTTCCCGATAGACCACAGCCAACTCCAACAGCTGTTCCTGTAGCCGAGTCTTTCTCTTTGCGTCGGGCTTTCCTGTAAGAAAAAAAAACAGAATGTCCTCCCATCAGACAAGTACTTTTCTTCCAAGCTAAAATAAGTAACATGAGATGTTCATGATCATCATCATGACGGCGACGATCGCAGACACGGAGACATTTTATATTTCTACTCCAACTTGCAATCTCTTTTATAACCGCCTCCTAAAAACATTCTTACATTCTCATACAACTTTTACACTCTCGCTCTTTATAAAAGCCAAAGGTCATATCCAAAACAGTCCGCCTTTACCTCCAAACCATATCGGAAGAGTAAAGAGCAAAGAAAAAAATGGAGAGTCAAGCCAGTTTCTTCCTCTTTCTTCTCTACAATCGAATATTCCAACGATTAGTAAAAATGTTACGGGAAAGGACAAAGAAAAGTCATATCATTTTCTCCTCCTCATCACCATCCCATTACCTACGCGCCTATACGCTCAAAAAAAATTATATCTTTTCATCTGTTTTCTTTGGCAAATCTCGACAAAGCTTTTCTCCAATTTATCTTTTCGGACGCCGCCATATGGATAGACTCTCTATCGCTTCAAAATACTGCAGTCATGTAGAAAAACTGCACTGCTAACTATTTCTTGGCCCCGTCACATAACCTCCACGATGATGATCATGATCATTATTGACACACGTCACAATTAAGACGGATAAAGATGAAAGATCGTCTAAATCATTATCTTCAGTTGTAGAACAGCTCCAAATCAGTCCGCAATTTATAGCGAATTAAGAGTTTCTCAGCTAGTCTCTAGTTCCATAGATGAACATAAGGTGTGCTTGCGCTTCGCTTCTACTTCCACAGTCAAAATGTCCCAGAATCTCTCCTTACCGAAAGCTTGTCGACGAGAGAGTTTCAAGGTTTGTTGGTAAAACAGCAAGAAAACAAAAAGGTTGCAAGAGTTTTTTTCTTCTAAAATGGTCACCACCACCTTTACTTATTCAGTCTGCATCTGCGGAGAAAGAATGAAAAGATAGATTAGCACATTTTAAATACAACTTAGTCTTTATTTAAATACTATGCAACTGTCACTTTTCGAGGACACAACTTCCTCCACCTGGCCTTCAACAATTGCTTAATAAACAAAAAATACGAGTCACTTTGTCTAAGCTAGAGTCGCATTAACCATAAACTTTTGTGCAAACTGCCAATCATCTTCCAAGCTCAAATCCCTAAATCGTGTCAAACTCCATCTTACATAACCCCAAAATGACAACCTTACATATCCTAACAAGTCCTCTAGAAATATCCCGATTCTATTCCTAAACTAATTATCCTTCCTTCTGTACCGCACCACTACTTCCAGTTCACAATCAGGAAACGAGGTGGTGGGATGGAAAATTTCATTAAAATTACTTTCCTTCGACGAACCTCTCTGCCTTCCTTTTCCAATAGAATCACCCTCATAAGTGCACTACGCTCATCTCGCGTCTAATTAATTACGAGAGCTTTTCATTCTTCCAACTCAAAAAAAAAATTCCAACTTATAACGGATTTCACTTACGGCAAAACAGTTTTGCTTCGCCACCTCTCATCCTCTAAGGAAAAAATTGTCATTCTTTGTTCAGCTTGGCTCTTGCGCTTGCATAAATACTGTTTCAATGATATCCGCACTCCAACTACTTTGCTACCTCAAGGCACGCAAAACAATTCCCATTCTTATTATAATGAGCGGTACAAACAGGCCAAATTAATTCTGCTAATGATTTACCCTTTTAAAAACAGTCACATTCTCAACATCCACTCCTCCCCCACATTTCATTCCTTCTAAAAAAAATCCCTCTCTTTCAATCCAGCTACTGATTATTCATTTTTTATTTATTAATACACAATTCAACTCAAGGCCACCAATGACGAACATTTTTTTCTGCAAATTTCCGCCAACCTTTTATTTCCAGGAGAAATTTATTCTTTTCAGCACAAACCTTTCCATCTCCTTTCCCAATCCTTGTCTATTCATCAACTCCGCATTTCATATCCTTCACCCCATTCATCTTTCAAGATCACAGTGATCAGCTGAGGACGACAAATTGTCACGTCGTCACGTGCTCTTATCGTTTCCCCAAGTCAAGAAATAACTGGGTTCAGAGGTCAATAGAAAAATAAATCAGGGGCAAACAGTTTTTTTTATGAATAGATTAATTCCCCTTCACCCACACAGACATTCGACTTGAAACCTGGAAAAATACCATTTCATTTGGAATTGAACGTGTCATCATTAAAATCATATCAAGCTTATCTCTCAAAAACATAAAAACTTCTCTCATCAAATCGCATCATTATTATTTAACTTAATCCAGACTACCACACAAGCCTTACATCATCACAATAAATTAACTCATTTTATAAATAAGCTCTTCATAACCCTATTCACTCTTGCTATTAAATAACTCCCTGTAAAATATTCAACTATATCCATAAAAAGCTCCCGTTTCTCGTCCCAATTCCAAGCTTTCCAAACTAACTATACAGATAAAGGAGAAAATGGAACCAAGGGCAACCTGACTGATTGGCCACCATCATCGCCACCACACAAAATAAATTCTCTGTTTATACCTCAAATCAACCTTTCTCTCTTGCAACTTTGTCCGAACATTATATCACATCAATTTTATATTTTCCCCTCCATAACCAAATCAACTTGGAATTCCAAAACAGACATTGAAAACCAGGCATTCTCCTCTCCCCTAAAAAAAATGACTTTTCTCCCTATCACTTCCCTTCATAAGCCATCAATTCTGGAACGTATAAAACGTACAACCATCCGCTAATATTTCTTTGCCACAGTTAATGAAACTGAGTAATAGTAATAGTTCATACGAAGCCCCTGAAACGAAACCTCCGGTTTTTATATATAGACACAGGTGTACACCCCAAAATATTATGTAGGTCCAGCTCTCTCTCTCTCCGAGCAAAAAAGCCACCTCCACCTGCACCTGGCAGTAGAAGTGGCTTACCTTTCATCATTGTTCGCACTCACCTGCCTCCTCATAACCTCAACCATATTTCTAATAACCTTCTATATCCCTATATCCATTCGACGCAATGAAACCAACGCAACCCAGACTCAAACTAGTTACGGTCGACTCAAACCGAAAACTATATGGAAGTCATATGGAATCTGTTATTCCCCCGGTAAACACTTATTCCCACTTGGAGAAAACCCAATTTTATATACCAACTTAGAAAATCAATAGCAATAAGTTATTTTTTCCTTAAGCTTTCCTTCTCTCCTACAAACCTGTAGACATTTCTTATATTCCAGAAATTCAAAACCTCAGCCATCTCTTGTCCCACTCTTAATATAATTATTTATCATGCATGACTTTCCCATAATTTTTCTCATGAATAAAATCGCAAAGGAAAAAGTGATATAAAAATCGCTGACTTTTTTTCTTCTCCGACCTTTTTAACCGTATTCAAGCACAACCAGTCGTGTCCTCCTCTGTCCATCAAACCGAGACTGGCCGATCAACTGTATTGAAAAGAGCGACGGAGAAAACAGAGAGCTTTCAACTCCCACATGACATTATAGATTATCAGGGGCGAAATAAATATGAACGGTTCTTCTCCTCCCCCCAGGAGAAACTTATTGATTATCATTATCACAAAACCTGTCTAAAAAAATGAGATTACGAAATAACCCTACTCGCCCTCTTCCAATTGCCCTCAATGAATTCTCTTTGTGACTGGAGTACGAGAGAGAGAGAAGTGGACTGATTTCATTATCTATTTATAAACTCAACGTAATAAGTTATTCACGAAAGTTCATAAAAGGTATATGGAACTATATGCTGATTGGCAACAACACTAAAAACTTACGTATATAACCTTTAGCCTAGAGCAATTATAGTTTTAACTTTATTATGCTAACCCCTCGCCACACAATCAAGGACCTGTGATAACACGAAGCAATTAGCAACGTGAGCCGTTAAAGTAAATAGAAATGTATGAAAATACAACAAACCGTAAAATGTGAAATTGTAAAAAATACACTCAGAATCTCACTCATCTCATTACTGCCTAGTTAAAAAGCGAGATAATTTATGATGAATTTATAATGAGAAGAGTCATAATGAGTATTCTTTCACGCGTTCTTCGTGTATTGACAAAAATTATCTGGGACGCTAAAACCAATAATCGACTTTAAGGTGAAGGTCATCCTCGTTGAGAGAAGAAATCGTTGCGAATAAATCCTAACCTATATGACAGGTTTCTTGGTTGAAGAAAACAAACTCATGTTTTTCCCAATTTCTTTCCTACGCTTTTATTATGGAAAAACAAATTTAATTACCTCTCACATCACACCACCTTCTATATAAGTGGAGAAATCTCTCTTAAACCGATAAGAGCACCTTTTCCTTCATTATTCCCCAAGAGAGAGGGTGGGCTTATATCTGAAATATTAATGAACTTTGTGGCTTCACTCACCTGTTTCGTTTAAAGAGATCTAGGCTTGCATGACTAACACATCCTTCGTCCCCTGCTCGTCTCCTCATAAAAAGTAGGATATGGTTCCAGCTGGGAAACAGTCTCCTTCCATACAGGCGTTTTAGAGATGAGAGAGGAAGTTTGAACGGATTCTCTCCTTCCTTTCAGTTCGATGATGAAGTATCTGAAGCTCAGCCTTTTTTTTATTAGACAAGAAGCACACAAATTTTTCTCCTCTCTTCCTATCTCCCCTTTTAAAAGTTTGCTAAATACTGATATTTTAGAATCCACTCTTGATTCTTTTTTTTCCACTTTTCCCAGAGTCAGCAATTTTTCCCTACTTTTTTCTCTCTCTTTCAAAAAAGAAATCCCTCAAAATCGATTTTAATTCATACTTTTCTCTCTATCACAAATAAAATCATTGAAATATGTCCCTAACTATCTCACTAATGAAAGCTATACAAAAAACTTTTCTCCATCACATCCAATTCCCTTCTTCTCCGCTGAAGGTTCAGACACAGATCAAAACGAGCGGGGCTCTCCTCTTATCTGAAAACAGAAACGATAAAAACTTTATAGTTAGAAATCACTCATTAACTATTATTTAATGCAATAACTTTTCTCCATCACATCCAATTCCCTTCTTCTCCACTGGAGGTTCAGACACAGATCAAAACGAGCGGGGCTCTCCTCTTATCTGAAAACAGAAACGATAAAAACTTTATAGTTAGAAATCACTCATTAACTATTATTTAATGCAAGCGTATCTCTCCCAACTAATCTCCTCATTTCGCAGTTCAAACACTGACTAATCATCATCCGTAAATAAAAATCATGTTTTTTCCCAAAATCACTTGTCATTTTCTCCACACAATTCTCCATGTCATATCATACAGAGATAAATGTGTTTAGGAGCCAAGCCACAGACAAGATTCGCAGAAGGCACAGGTGATAAACACAATTCATGTTCGACAGAATTAATCATCCAAAGCAAGAGCAAACGTTCCATATGTTATGTGCAATGACATGATAACATGAGAACAAATATTACAACTTGGTCATATTTACCATCAGCCATGTAACCTGCGATATATTGGATGAATTTTTATTATCAGATAAAAATACAAAAATATCACATTACATATCCATATCTCATCCTGTGAAAACTCAGAGATGACTAATTCTTTTGCATTTGCACTCATAACCTTTCCTTCCTAAAACGTATTTGTTTGATGCTGATATTTTAAGGAAAATGCCTTTATCATTGAAAAACTAACAAAGCTACTTTTTTTCATGCCAAATTCAATAAAATCCCACACAATCCCATCAAAGACAATTCTTGCTAATTATGTACTCCGCTGTAGGTAAAGAGCCAACGGCCTATTCAGGTTTTTCATCAAATCAATTAACCATTCATTTCATATGTAGAAATCAAAAGCAAAAATAATTAATCGTGTTTGGTTTCGCAAAATCAAAGAGAACTTTTTATACATCCTATTATCCTTTTATTAAAAGAATATTCTTCTCATTAACTATTTTAATATCCTTTCAAAATTGAAATGTCTATACAGAAGCTTTCCTTGTCCTTTCAACAAATAATTTCAATTATGTTAATTTAATTAAGGCAATAAATCAGAACAAACTAATGAATGGGAGAACTGTCAATCCATTTCACTTTTTCTCAACCACTTACAATTAAAAATCTACATAATTCGTCCCAATTTTACACCGCAAAAAAGTCTCGAGAATTTGACGTTTTTCTGTTTAAAAAAAGTTTTTTAAAAAGAAAAATCATCTCATTTCTACATCCAAACCTCAACTTCCATCTCAATTGCATCTTATGCCCAACAAGCCAACATAAAACAAAGTAATTGACACTGAAAAGTGATAAAATAAAAAGTTTTCCTTGCAGCTGAAAAAGAGAAGGAGAAACGTATTCTCAACTTGTCGCAAAGTCCTCAAGAGTTAGAAGCTCATATAAAAATCCCTTTCCAATTACACACTCACATCCGCAACTAACACAACAAGAGTCATAAATCCTAATTAATCACAAGTGTATATACATTTTATCGTATTCCTCTTCCCCTTCAAAAAAAACTACCAACTTTTATAGCTCCCAAACGTTATAGTCGCACGCACACTTTTATTACGTTCCACACACGCAGTTCCTCATACGCAACATTTTCGAGTAAAACAAAGAGCATAACATCTAAAGCTACCTGGAAACACTTTTTTCTTCTGTGAGAAACAAAAACACGCTTCAAATTTCCACCGCACACACAGAACCCTACACCCTAGAAAAAAACCTGCGGCTATGGTAAACTATAATGATCATGATGAAGTTGATGGTGATGATGTTGTTTGTGGGGTGGTTGTTTCTACATGTTGACGTCTCTAGTTGATCACACGAGACCATTTTTAACTCCATGAAAAACAAACTCGCTTACAAATTCCCCACCATATTACATGCAGATAAGTTTCTAAAAAAATCTCTACGTTTCTCATCAACATTTTTAAAAGGAATGACACATTCTTTCTTCTACGAAAATCTTCTTAAAGAAAAAGAGAGAGCTTCTCATTTTTTCAAAAGACTTCCTTCCTCCTCTCCAAATGTTGTTTCCAGGGAAGCTTTATATTCCACTCTTTTACCAGTTATCTTGTAATTTTTTTTACACAACTTTCATTTCCTCTTTTTTCCTCCGTAATACGGAGTCCGTATCAATTTTAAAACTAGCGTTTTTCCACTTGAAACATTCAGCCCTCCTCGAGCAAAGAATTTTCATTGGAAAATTGGAAACCTTTTGCGCACCACAGCTACTTTTCCACTCTATGTAAGCCTTATAAAGAAGAGGGATTCATCACACCAAGTGAAATGGGCTGAGTTGCTAGTGGCGAGGGCATATGTAGTGGTGGGGAGTAAAGAGTAAATCGGATTTTAAACATTTCATCTTTTTTTCCCTTCCACCTAGAAATAAAATCGTTTAAGGATATACCTACTTCCACTCTTCATCCGTTTCCAATTCCACACTTTCAAAAAATATCTTTTCCTTTCCCCATTTCAGCCGGAACAAAAACACTTCCATATAATCCGTTTTTTCCAGAAAGAACAAGGTTCTGCTCTTTGTTCCTTAAAATGGTAAATAAAACGCGTATCTCGAAAAAGAAAAAATGTCTCTCTCTCTCTCAACCTAAACGTAACCTGCCTAGTCTATGATGATTAGGAGTGAATCAAATCAGTATACATTCTAACTACCTTTTCCCTTTTCCAAACAAGAAATCAATTCCACCATTCTTTCCTCGTAATGTCAGGCATTTCTATAAACATGATTAAATCTACAAAAGTTTATCAAATAATCTCATCTTTCTCCGTATCTCGTACGTTTTCTATCAACTCTTCCAAACCAACAAATTAGTGGCTCTTTTCTTTAAATTCATTTATTTCCATTCCAAATCTTTGTATTCTCATGTCATTTCCAGAAAAATTCTCTAGAGTTCCACACGCGCGTCCTGACTCTCTGACTGCAACTAGATAAGTTAATTACAGATCGTAAAAGGACTGTAAAAATATGTTACCCGTTACCCTCTCCTCCAAACGAAACTTTGTAGCTTCAAACTAAATTCCTCTTCATTAAAAGGAGATGCAAACATTAAGTGAAGTTTAATGGGAGCTTTTATAGGAGCGATAGAGACTCATCTGTCACTTCCCATATAATTGCTAGGAGAAACAACATGCAAACTATAAAGCAGATGTGCTCCACTCTTCTCTCTCCCACTCTCGCACGCACCAGCCCAATTCGCAAACACGTATCATTAAACAACTAAAATTCACGAGACGCCTGGTCAATACGGAAAACAGCTGGGAAATCAGCCCATTTCAATTCCCATTCAAAGAATAGTCAATCTCCAAAGAAAAAACAACTTAATTTATCCACATTACTCAACAGCGTAAATATTTCCTAATCAAAGTACGAGCTCGGTTGTCGATAATTGTATTCTCTTTAATAATCCTTTCCTAATACTCTTACCCTTAGTATTTCACCAGATCATTTCTCTACCACCAATAAATAAATGTTGAGAACCCTCCACACTTCCGGATCTCAGCCCATTCATGCTTTTCGCCCAAGTATCACGTGACAATAAATCTCTATTTATTTATCTAAAGGCACAACAGCTTTCATCCATTTTTCTTTTATCTGTTCTCATTGTTCTCCTATCAATTTGTCAACTTGATAAGTCCACACATATTTCATACTTCATAGCCCACAGTTTCAAAAAAATTAGTAGCGAGAAACACTTCTCTCTCTCTCTAATTTTTCACTCTTTAGCCCGTCCACTACTACTGTCATCCCAAGTAGGAAATCAACTCTATTCATTCAACCATTGATATATTTAAATATTTTTCAAACAAAGCCCATCATTACAGCTACCTTAATAAACAAAGGCCATTTCGTTCTCTCGCACACTGAAATAATCGCTGTTGATAATTGCCGATTTATCAGCAGCAGCAGCAGAAAAAACTGTACTACTTTATTCTCTAAACTCCTACCTTTTACACACCGATCACGCCGTGTCTGCTCAAGGGACTGAAAAAAAATCTGACAGCAGAAAAGCCTTAGATAATTCAGATATGAAAACAAAAATCAGTGCATTTGCAATAAAACCAACTAACAAAAACCAACGGCACAACCTACAACATTTATAACTTATTATTATCACAAGTGAATAGTCATCCACCATTTATTTATCATTTTTTCTCCTCTCTATTTCTAATTCAGCTTTTCAAACTCAGAGCTCCTTAAGCATTTTATCTCAGTTACTGTTAATGCTGTGGAGCCAGTAGTGCCCCAGCATAATTTGCGATAATTACGCTTGACAATGTAAATCGAGTGTGTTGTGGTATTAACCTAGTGCATTCTCAAACCAACTCGTATAACGGTTACCGCATCAAAATACACCTTTTCTGCAACACTAAACAATTTTTTTTAAAACTAATGTTGGTTTTTACTTTTCAAAAATGTATAATTCTACTTTACAGAAACCTTTTTTTAGGTTAAGCATGTTTGTTGCGATGCATTTATTTGTTTTTATGGTGTTAATTCTATTACGACTCGGCTGTCAACACCGCATTACTTTAAATGCAATCACACGTCATTACAATCTATTTGCAATATTTTAACCATTTATATTGTTTTGCCTTTTTCATAATTTCTTTAAAATACCTATAATGGGAAAACTATTTACTTTCCCAATTTATTTTATTTATTTTTAACTACTGACAGGATGAAAAATGGTTCCATTATTGCATTTTGGAATTGCCAAATTGTAATTGTGCTGTTTATTGCATAATGAAAATGCAGTATCGTCATTGTCCTTCAGAAGGAGACGTTTTTTTTTGTTATGAAATTCTCACAAATCATCACCCTCCCACAAAACAGCATCAAATCTATCACCCTAATGACTGCTATTAGTTTCCCAAAAAGTGTTTTTGTCAATGTCACACTTGAGCATTAACCATTGTCTCAGTGACACCAAGGCTGAGTAGTAGTCACCCTCTACTAAACTACATATATTTTAAAAATTTAGCATAATATTTTATCTCACATGACTTGTGTGTGACTAAGCCCTCCATCACTTGTCATATCGAACCCTTTTAATTCTCGGGTTCAAGTTCCGACTCGTAAAATATTTCGCAATACATTTTCGCAACAAATGACTCAACTACGCAAAGGGGAAAGTTGTAGACGATACGGCGACACATGAGAATGTCTCTAACTTTTTGCAACGGCATAACCATCAGCGGTGCATTTTGGAGTGTAAAAATGGTGCAAAATTGCTAATGAAGTTTTTTTTCTGTGTCAGTCAATACCAGAGAGGAGAGAAGTGGTATGCAAAAAAAATGCCATGGGATAATAGAACGGATACCTCGAGACAATGACTCATGCCATATAGCAAGTCGGGTGGTGTGGTCGTAGAGCTGCTCTACTTCCAAAGTCTTCCACAACTACTCTCTACCGTCGTCCTTTTTCCTCGCCAAACTCTCATCTCTTTAAACTTCCCAAGTAATTTGATATTGCGTTGAAAACGTAAACATATCCACTTGCATATTATTATGACGGACATTTAGAAAGGATTAAGCTATTAAGTCATTCCAAGAATTCTTCTCATATATTGGAAAATGACGTCCTCTATTTATATTTTCTTCTAAGAACTCTCCGTTCATTCCATTATGATCGGTTATGAGAAGAATGTAAATAGAAATGCGTAAAACTCTCTCGTAAATGAATGAGCATGTGTGTCATGTGTGTGACCTTCGCATTGAATTCGGTTATTGAGTAGTGAAGATGAAGCCATGTGTGAGTTAAATGTCATATTCACTCCTCGTCTACGAATCTACGCACAAATTCAACCTGAGACATTTTCCCAGGCCAAACCTTCAATTAACCCGAGAACTTGTCAGATTAAAACTATTTGTGTTGTTATCACGCGAGAGAAAAAACGGAAGATGGTCATTTCACAATTAATTAGAAGCAAATCCCCTGTTTACAATTTAAATTAGGGTAATTTTGCACCATAAAAAATAAAAACGTTGTTTGCTTTAAATAGCTTGGATCTAACAGTAAATTTTGAAGAAAAACACAAATGATGACTCACAAAGTAACTGTAAAATGACGAAGATTAGTCAGTCGAGAAGAATTTCCTAATTCTATTATAAAAAATAATAAACTTACATAAATGACGACACACTTCGACCTTCCATGAGGGACCAATGAAGACCTGATCTTCTATTTGGTGACACACCGAATCATTTACATTGTCTTCAATCCAACTCACACCAAACTTACACTTTCCTCGATCATTTCATCCACACTGATTAATTATAACTGACTAATCATTTCCACTTTTCCAACTGCAACTGTTTAGCCCTCGTTCCTTTAAAATTTTACCCTTTCAAGGGTACCAAGTCCTTATTTCCTTGATCACTTCACTCCATTTAGTTTAACACTTTATGGTTAACAAAATCCGTCTTCCAACGTCTCCCTTTCTGCAATCAAAACAATTAAGTTCATACATCGGTTAAAATTTACAAACAAGTCATTAAATCTTTCAAGCTTTTTATAACACGTCTTGTCTCGTGATAACCTTCCCATTTAACTACTCTTTGTCCTAATCACCTGATAAAAGTCATGTGCTTTACAATTCTCAACTTTAATGACTCATTTACTTTTTTTTTATCTAAACTCAATTTTTTACAACTTAAAAAAACTTCTCTCCCCTCCAATCTATTCCTAACTAAATTTTCGCCTTTATTAACTCAATTTAAAACTCAGACATCGTCTCTACTTCCTTCCTCCAATAATTTAATCATACCTGTTCACTCCAAAAAAAACTCCTCCACTCCAAAGAACTTTACACGTTTCCCAAAAACTTAATCATTTTCACCAAGTCCAAAAAAAAAATCTTTTGATTCTCAAATCGCCGAAGGAAATGGCTCTCTGGTAATAATTCTTTAGCGAGAAATAAGAAGGAACTAGCGTCTCGTAATACGTCTTCTTTCTCCTAAAATTTTTTCCCTTTTTCTCTCTTCACTTTTATAAGATGTGAGTAACAATAGAGGAAAATGAGAGAGCTCTTCTCCCACAAAATAATATGCTATGTAATCAGCCCGTCTGTCCGTCAGCAGTGAAACAGCTTGTTTGAGACGAAGGTCCTCTCCACTCACAGAGAAAAACATGGAATATCACAGAGAACCATTCTATTATTTACTATTTCTTGGGCAGGAAAAAAACAACAGGGAAATAGCCCAGTAATGCATTGTAGAGAAGAGTGCGGTTGATTCTTTTTTTTTAATATGAACACGTCTACTCATCATACATGGGCTTGTCTTTATAGACTTTTTATACCCAACCAGCTTAAGAGCGAAATGTGATTATGGCTTGAGCAATTACATGTTTTGCTTTTCCCAAGTTTCGAATCTCCATGTAAGGTTCATGAAAGGAAATGGTAGGGGATTGCAGAATCAAAGTGTAGAGGGGATTCGAGTGAGGTAAGTTGTGTTGAAGGAGAGAACAAGAGAGGGAATGGGAGGGGGAGGGATTTCAACAAAGCAAAAGGTGAATGAGAGAGAGTCTTGTGCGTATGAAGAGAACAAAGTTGGAGGAGAAGGAAAATGCTGTTGAGAAAAAGGAGAAGGAAAGGCTAAGGTGGAATTACGTTTTTTCTGGGAAAAAGTTTGGAGGTGAGTTGTAAGGAGGCGAGGGAGGTTGTTGCAACTTTTCCTCCAAAGTAATGAATGGGAAGGTGGAGTGGCTGTTTTCAATTGATCAGGCTTCTTTAATTGAGATAGTTTAAATGTTTTTTTGGTGGAGAATTCGGGAAAAGTTGGGAGGCATTGTTATTGGGAGTAGTTAGATTTTTTTCATACTGATCATCCCACTCTGTAGGAAAAGAGAGGAGCGCCCTTTTCACACATATTAGCAAGGGACCCATCACTTTTTAAGGCTCATGCGCCGCCTCGCATAACTCTGTTTATCCCACACATGACACGTTTTTCTCCATAAATGTGCCTACATGTCCATACTAGGAGGGCCGACTATCTCTTCATGGGATTTTCCCTTGGTGAAAAGGGCTTTGGAATTGGGACACTTGAATATTTCCACTTCACAACTTCTCTCCTAGCTAAGGCTCGCTTATAGTATATTGACTTGGGGATAAGTTCTTTTTTTTCGTATGGGAGAAAAATAAACCCTCGGAAGAGCTTGGGAGGATCTAGGATGAGGTCGTCTGCACATTTCCCGTATGCACAGGTGTGCTCACATATGTAACAGCTTTAGTGTCGTTGTTGGATACTCATTTGATTTGCCAAGCTTCGTTTAACACTTTGTTGGGAAGCTAATCGAGTTTAGAACTGCCCCTGACCCATAAGCGGAAAGTGTCAATATTTAAGGGCTAATTGTTTAATTAAGGTTTAATAGTAAATATTTTGCTGGATGAAATCTTACTTTGCCCTTTTAAGCATTCATTTAATAAAAAGGAGTAAACTAGCAAAGGGCATGGATTCCATCAGATACAATAACAAACATCCATGACCTTGTCTTCTCTCAATCTGTGCTCCACCAATTTCCACTAATTAAATAAATCTCTCCTATCAGCCCTATCACCCCAATCAATGGGAATGGAGAAGAAAGGTCAATAAAGTATGGGATCGTTTACACCAGCCTACTAGAAGCTTACAAAATGCAGAAAAACAAAACAAAGCTGGTTGTAGGCATTCTCTCTTTTGGCAAAGTGGTCATCATGTCATATGACGACAACGGATGAGCCGAAGGCCGCCACTGCCACACCATAGTTAATAAGCTGTTGTTGTCTACTCACTTATATTCTATTTATATGTAAAGTATCTTAATTTAGAATTTCCAATTTATGACTAAATGCACACACATTGTTAAGCACATAAAAAGGTTTCAACTAACTAGAGTTGGAAAGAACCGGATTGTAACACATTTTTCCATATGGCAACATACTGATCGTTTCAAGATAGCGTCTATCTAAATTCTGATATTTTTTTATCCAGTCCATGATCGTGTTCCTGTCAGTCAACATTTAACATGCTTACTTATATGAGCTGATTAGCAATTGTCCATGCCCCAGCATATTCGCAGACAGACCATAACCCGCCTAGTGCTTACTAGAATTGAAAGTAATTTTTATATTTGTTCCACTACTCCCTCACTACTCTCATTTTGCTAATGCCTCCTCCAAAAGAAAAAATCTGCAAAGCCATTTTTCGCAACGCACTCGGCGCACAAACAGCTATAAATGGCAATTGTGGTCTATTTTTTCCTCCAGTTTTTAGCGAAACAAAAACCAAACCGTGTGACATGACTCTGGTAACTTTCCTTCGAGTTTTGTACATGCTTCATTATATATTTTTTTACCTTTGGCAAGGAGAAAATTTGCCACAGTTCACATTTCCCAAGCCCAGAGATCCACACACTCATCATGATGATTGCATAATTTATGCATAAGCAAAAAATTCTTTATGGTATGCTGAAGACAAATGAATAACTTATTGTTTCCGAGTTTCAGCTTGCCGACGTGGTTTTCTATATGAAAGGTTTTACGCTTGCTGAGCACCGACACACATTGCAAAAATTGGATTGCTCTCTTTGTCCTCCTCCACTCTATCGGGAGCATACACACCTTCTCAACTTGGAATTTATTTTTTCATCTTGGTCCCCTTCTTATTATTATTAGAAATCTATTTACTTCCTACTTGTTTATGCATGTGCGCTTCTCACCGAATATTTTTACCTTTTTCAGTACTACCTCTTTGTTATTAAGCCAAAGTTTTCCTTTTGTTCCAAGACTTGCCTCGAGCCTACTTCTCAATAAGTTTCAGACCTTTCATTCAGCTCCATTTTATTCAATTCTCATCAGCGATTTAACTATATGATCAACATCAGTTGGCTGGGTGAGCATAAGACCATGGAAAGATATTTGGTTCTGGTTTTTCGTTTTTCTTCTTATTTTTTCCTCCTCTAGTAGATATATATTTTTTGATCAAACTAGCGCATAAAATAGCATTCCATTCGCGCACACAAATATACCAGAATTTGATAAGTACTTTTTCTTACCTTCCATTCACTCAAGTTCACAAAACTACTTCATTTTGATTTGCTTGAGTGACCGTACAAGGAAAACGGAAGGGTTTGTCTCGTCTTCTTCGCAGCCAAGAGGAGGGGAGCGATATGTTTGTTGCTGCTTATTCTGCGCTTTATACTTTGTGTGAAAAGCTTGCGTTTTACTATCTACATTTTTACCCAGCTATACGTATGAAAATGTATTCATATCATTTTTGCAAAAAAGGTAAGCATCGCAATTTAATGATGATGGTGACTCGCACATCACATCCTCCATTTTCTCCTTCCACTCAAGGAATTATGCATGGATATTGTTCAAGCCCATGAATGGAATGCAAAGCTAATTTTCGTGAGGAACAACGACTCTTTTTTTTAAAGATTCAAATGGAAATGGTTACAATTTTAATAGCGGATAAAGGATGATTCAAGTGTTTTTACGCTGGTTTCCTGTCTTCTTCAATTCTTTTAAGCTTAAAGTTTGAGGTTAATAATATGAAATTATGGCAAATCTCTTCCCTTATCATGCATACTACATTTATCATTATTATATTTTCTTGCTTATCAGTTCGAAATACGAGCTTTGTACATTTTTACATTCTAGATTAAATTTTTTAGCTGTTGTCTAATAAATGCGTTCCCATTCTCAGTTTTAGTCATTTTTCTTGGCATTTGCAACCGTCGACTTTTTGTACGGTTTTAATTTTTTCTCTACCCTGTTCCCTTGCCTGTGTTGTCGTGCCAAAATTATTGTAAAATGGAAGTGATTTTTTCTTGCTCATGTCATTCCCTTGCCAATGTGATAATAAATGAAGTGACTTCTTTTGAAAATTATGTATTCACCGTTGCATTCATTCTAAATTCTCCATACCAAGTGGAACAAAAGATGACTGTGAAATATTACCTGGGATAGGTTGTAAGCACTTGACTCCGACTTCCTTCCTGACAACTTCCCATTATGAGTTATTTTAAGTATCTTATGAAATCCCGACATAGTTTCGAGATCATCAGTGGAAAAGAAGATTGACTCAACAACCTCCCTTTTTTTATTGCTGGCTAGCAAAGGCCAAAAAAGAAGAAGTGCCAGGATTTGTTTTATTTGCACATCCAATATTACCCACCTTGATTTTCTCCTTTCCTTACGTACATCTCTTTTAATCCTACGTAGTTCTTTGAAATATCTGGGCTTAAATCTTTAGATGAGGTTTCCAACATGAAAAATAATTTCGCATTATAATCCGCATATATATATAAAAGAGTTCAATTTGAAAAACTTTATTGCATGTAAATCTCCAAAGTTTATAATGGAAGGATTGTGACTACTTCTTATACGATGTGATCATCATGACATGTATAGTGATCATGAGGATCCTAATAGAATGAAGAAGTATAGTGGGACTGTGTGTGCAAATCTTCTCAGCTTTATTCATACAAGATTCCATCTCTAGAAAAAATGTAATTCTTTACATAAAAAAGTAATCCGGATGAAGGGATGATGATATTTCAGGATGTGGATGACATATGACTTTTCAATATGGCTAGATGCACTTCCCCTGTCATTTTAAATGTCATCCTGTCGTGCCATCCTGGCACCTAAGGTAGGAGAAGGTAACGCGGCGCTCACATTTCCCGACTCAATTTAAAAAAAAACTATCGCGTACATCTCATATTATGCATAGCTCAAAGTTGTCGTTGTCAAATATTTCATGTTGCGTCCTTTGATACAGTTGAGAAATGAGATGGGGACGGTATCAGAAACTCTGTGTGAAGTGAACAAGCCGCGGTCACAGTCATAAAGTTGGGGAGGTGATATGCTCTTTTCTTCCTCTGCTTTGCATCTTTTTTTTTCGAAAGAATAAAAAATATGCAATCTTTCAAAGTGTACTTTGTCGAGATTTTTCATTACGAGAGAGAGAGCAGAAGAGAATTTCACGATGATATAATACCTTGGGCAAGATTCAAACCCATTTTACTCTTTCAGGATTACAATGCTCGTTTTTCATATTAGATGGAACAAGTTAGATTATTGCCGTAATCTACTATTATACTTCAAGTCTGTCATGAGAGAAATGAAAAATCAGCAGTCAATAAATTAGGTTAAATCTCAGTCTTGAGCGACTAAGCGGTCTAGTGATCTGTCTGCCATTCAAGAAATGAATTGTGTAAGAAAAAAGTTGCGTGGCTATTTCTGTATTGATATTTGATGCCCTTTTCATTCAAGAAAAGGCAGGAGATTGCAAGCTATTTAAGAAAGTCAATGGTTTTTATTCCTATATTGCTCAATCCTCAACAAATCACAACTGCTATTCATTGAGCTAAAAAGTGCTTTTGTTACTGACCTCATTCTCTTGCTCTTTTTACCTTGTGGAAAATGTTTGGAGCTAAAAGTATATCTGCTACAAACTGAATTTCTCATGCCCTTTGTTATCCTAACTGGTTTTGTAATTGTCCGTTTACACTCAAAGTCGTGAGCATATTTACCCGACAAGGAAATGGGCTTTTGTAAATAATGAACGTGCTGAACCCATCCATTCCATGTACGATTTTGAAATCCTTTTTCGGTCCGTAGCTTTTAATATGAAATTATAAGCGCACCTGAGAGCATCCTCGGAGCGAGAAGCACTCAAATTTCTATCGAGTTTGTGCTCAAGCATATGATAAGGCTTCCCCACTCAGCTAAAAAAAATCATTCCATCTCCCCTTATTTGGATAGTGATAGGAAACTACTTGAAGATCTCTGTATTTGACTACAAAAGGGGAAAATAAGATATTCTATCTTTGGAGAAAAACTGAACTCTTTGGAAACTGCAAACTCTTTCTCTTCCATTATGTATCTGAATAAATAAGATCAAAAAAAGGAATCAATCAGCCGTGTACAACCCTGTCATATAGTTTACGGGTGAGGTATCCTTCGAAGAGAATAACTTTAGTCCTGTTCCGCTTCCACTTTGTTTCCTCTAATTGAAAATGGCACTGCTTCTCCCCTCCCGTGCTCCAGTGGAGGAGTAAGTGATCTCAAAAACACTTTCCTCCATCACCCCATCTCTGATACACATCGCACTCGAAAATACCTCTTCCTTTTCTGCACATTCATCATAAAAGCAAATTTAATTTTCATATATCTGCTGTAAGCGAATCAAGAGCAAAAAATTTAACAGACGATGGCAATATCAATTTCCCTGGAAAACTCCAAACTTTTCACTTTTTTATTGAATTTTCTCCCAAAAATTTTATTGGGATGAGTAATTCCGTGTATTATGATATTACAAAAGTATAAAAAAAATTATTCATTCGTTAAATTACATTCAGCCTTGCTGTTGTCTCATCATGTCATCATTATTCGTTTTTGCATACATGCTATTTTTCCCCACCTATAAACTTTTTTTAAGCTTGGGTTTAAAAAACGCTCCACTTTACAGACAATTCATTGCCAACAGGAAGATACGTAATTTATTTCCCAACCCATCATACATTATTCTAATATCTTCGATACTTGACTGATATAATAGATTCGAACATTAAGCTGAATGGGATTAGCATTTCAATTTCTGCAAACCATCATCATGTCGCCATCAACTCGAGCTCATTTTTTCCTCCTTGAAACAATGCTAGTTACCATAATCTGAGTACATTTTTATTAAAAAAGGAGAACAAGAGCAGGGAAAAGGCATAATTTAATCTTTTAACGATACTCCGACTTGTCAGGGAGCAAGCTATATCAGTACATTACCGTTTCCCTATTTCCTTCTTTCTCGACCTCTCTCTCAGAGTCAGAGTGAGCGAACAACTTGGCTCAAATTTACTAGCAAGTAGTTCACAATAAGAG
>JAHZMU010000403.1:0-10224 GCA_027743725.1 Rambutsinella grinnellia | reverse complement strand
CCCTGAAATCAATAACGGAAATGTCAAAATCTGAAAGTCAATCTTAACCCGAATGCTCCCTACTTGTATAATGTATTCTTTATTAGTTTTCTCACAAGAGGGAATATATTAGGTACTTTTTACATCAACGGGTTACGTCTTTCATGTGATAATTGACTCATTCATTTGCTCAATCACATTTTCGTACGAATAACCCGGAGACTTTCCTTTCCCCAATAAATTGCCACAAACTTACCAAAAATATGCTTTCAAAAGCCATCCAGCGAACGGGGAATGGCGTCTTGGAAATGGAGAGCCGATAATAGTCACAAGAATACAGATCGGTATCAGTAGCGAAATGAGAAATCTTGACAAGCAGACCCTTTCCAACCACACAGTTCCTGAAAAATAATAATATTGCAATGTTCTCTTAATTAAAGAAGTCATTTACGCATGTAGTGGGAAGAGAAAGATCTTAAAAGTCAGAATGAATGAACAAAAAAGTGAGTCAGCAAAGAAAAAATCAGAGTAAAGAGGTTTCTCCCCTTTCATTCATTCATTCCGACCGAAAATCATCTAGAAAAGTATCAACTTTGTGAAGTTGAGTGAATAAGTACTTACCTTGTTGCTAGATCCCGATGAACGATATTTCTCGCTTCAAGAAACTTCATCCCACTTGCAATTTCAGTAGCGAAATGAGAAATCTTGACAAGCAGACCCTTTCCAACCACACAGTTCCTGAAAAATAATAATATTGCAATGTTTTCTTAATTAAAGAAGTCATTTACGCATGTAGTGGGAAGAAGGAGATCTTAAAAGTCAGAATGAATGAACAAAAAAGTGAGTCAGCAAAGAAAAATCAGAGTAAAGAAGTTTCTCTCCTTTCATTCATTCATTCCGACCGAAAATCATCTAGAAAAGTATCAACTTTGTAAAGTTGAGTGAATAAGTACTTACCTTGTTGCTAGATCCCGATGAACGATATTTCTCGCTTCAAGAAACTTCATCCCACTCGCAATTTGACTACTGATATGTACGAGATTTCCCAAACTGTGGATAAAAACAATCAAAGAAGTGTCTTTACTCACTGCATCGTTACGAGAGGAAAGAGTCAAAAAATGATTTCAACTCATGACATGACACACGCATAAATATTCTTTAAAGCAAGATCTTTGAAACAAGTTTAATCTTAAACAAACCTCAGCTTTTTACTCGACGAAGGTAACAACGCATCGTTTTGTCTCAGGAATTGACAGAGATCGCCAAGTTCAAGGAATTCTAAGATGACACTGTGAGGTTCACTTTCAAAGCATACTCCGAGCACATGGGTGACATTCGGGTCCAAAGATGAAAGAGAGAGGAGACGAACCTCTTCTAAAAAGTCCAACCTTTTTCAAAAAGATCAAGAATAATTTAAGTGATCAATAACAAACAGACTTTTGTAGTGTCTTATTTCTAAATATCCCTTCCCAATCCCAACATTTTTATGCTCATTATTGACTACTATTGACTGAGCTTTCATTTTTTGGTTGCGCATCCCAGCCCCAATTTATTAGAAAGTCAAGTTGTAAAAGCACTTACTTTTCCTTTTCTGTAGCATTCTTGAGTAGTTGCTTAACTGCGACCAAGTTGGATCCTTTATTTCCATTCTCAAGTTCCCCAATGTACACCTACAAGAGTAAATAAAAAGTGGATTGAGTAACAACCCTATCATTCTTCATTCCTCTTGAGCATTCTAGTTATGAGCAACAAGTACTACTCGTAATGGATCGTAGATCAAGTGCGTGCATTCTAACAACTCTTTCCCTAATACTCGTATGGGTTCATGGGCTGAAAAGCCCACATTTAAAAAGACATCGTTCTCTCTAAAAGGATTAAATTAGCTAAGTAATGAGCTTACAGTTCCAAAAGCACCATTTCCGAGTTTTCTGAGAAACCTTAGTCTGTGCTTGGGAATTTCGGGAACGCCCAGCTCACGAAACCTCTGCTTCACGCAATTTCTGCCGCTGCTCCGTCCCATGGTTGCTGGTGAGTTGGGAATAGATTTCAACGGGCTTAATTGATTAGGCAATAGTTTACCAAGCTCATTTGGAACCGCGTACTCGTACTCGTTTGCTGAATCTGTCGGTAATTTAATTTAATTAGAACCGATTTTCTCCCGGGGTACACGTGCATATTACCCTTAAGACATATCATTTGCCCTTATTTTCATGCGGGCAGAGGGCCATTAATTATGAAAGGGCAATTTATAAAATGTGACATAAAAAGTGAAAATTCTCTCTACCTTGAGCAGATGCTGGAGTCGGATTAGAAACTAATGTGCAGCTGTAATACTGGGTTAAACTTCCTTTCCCCGAGATGTTTACGCCAGAGTCGGAGCTATTCTCGATGACTTTGTTCATCACGCTACCGTTTCCAGGAAAGTCGTGGTATTGCGGCTCAGCGAATGGCTCTTGGTATTCCACATTCGTGGGAATCTTCGTTTTGCGAATGTCTTCAGGTGCAGCGTATCCAAACTCTAGATGATGTTCTCCGTAGTGTAATGGCATTCCATTACGTGATCCGGGGAGCTCTCCTCTCGACTTCATTTTTTGCCTGAATACCATCGCCGTTAGGAGGAGCAAGAGTACAAGAACGATCGCGACGAAAGAGCTGATCACTCGCAGTAATCACGATTGTTAGCGAGCTCCACTCTTCATGCAAAGTTGGAGTGTGGCCAATGATCATGTGATCTAAAAGTTATAATCATAAATCAATATACAAATCATTACACAGATATGAAATGATCATTACATGTAATTTTCGTAATGTGCGATGAACAGTAAAAAAGGGTAACAACAACTAAACATAAGTAAATGACATTTCCCTACCGAAATAATGCTTATATGATTTTTCATATAGTTTAGATGCATCCATTATTAAATATTATTTTTATCTTAAAAAAAACCAGACTCACTTATCACTTCCTGTGGAATTCGGTTTCCTCCAGAACTACTTTCGGAAGCATCGCTTTGTGACTGCGGCGGAACAGCATCTTCTGGTGGAGGAGCTGCAGCACTTACTGTCGACGGAGTTTGTATGACTTCCTCTGTGAAATTACCCATTGCCGGTTCTATGTTTTTTATGTAGCAGAGAAAAATATAAAATATGTACGCATTAATATTGGAAAGTAAATTTGTCGGTCAGTGAACTTAAAATTATATGAATGTCGGAAGAATAAATGATCCAGAGCGGAAAAGATTATTTATGTGGGTCTTACGGGAATCAAACGAAATTTCACTAATAATTTTGCGGTCAGTGAACTTAAAATTATATGAATGTCGGAAGAATAAATGATCCAGAGCGGAAAAGATTATTTATGTGGGTCTTACGGGAATCAAACGAAATTTCGCTAATGAGGATCCACTTTGCAGCCCAAAATAACTGGATTTTTACATATTGGCCGACACGTTGCGGTAATCTTATCGAGATGTATTGAGGATCTTCAAAGATACAGTCTTCCTTGTGGTGATAGACTACTGGGTCCTTGTGAAAGTGCTTGCCCCCAATACTGAAGAAAATACGAGCTTCGGAGAAAACCTATAAAAAATTGGAAAACATTTGTGTTTATTTTATTCCAATTTTGTCTTTGACGGATTTGATATCGCAAAAATGTTTATCGATTTAGCCCATTTTGGATAGCCATTGGTATGAATATTTTTTTAATTCCGGGAAAACAGATACACTAAACCAAATATTTTCCTAAGTTTATGGACATTCCAATTTTCAATTTTATTTTGTTTGTTTTCTTTTAATTTGTAAATATTTAGACAATTTTTTAAAGAAAAATTATGAAAATCTCCGTAATTTGGATGGTTGGATGGTGGATAGCATTGCTATTTTAAACTATCATCCCTATCCAATATTTTCTAACTTTTGCTTTCTAAACCGTCAACTTCTAATTTTCGAATGCCACCAACGAATTGCATGTAATACTTTTATTGCTGCTTTTGTTTTATTAAAGATTTAGAGAAATGATTACTTTACGCATCAATTCGTGGCATTTGCTTAAGGCAAAGGCTCATCAGACAAGTTCAAAGACCACATATTCCAAGCAGTGGGAGGCCTACTGCATTCCTTGCAGGCCTCTTACTTCCCCAACTTCCAAATTAAATACCATATTACGAGAAAAGTCGCAAGGATTACGAATTTTAAGATGACATAAAGAAAAGTCAAAAGAAGATGGTCTCTAGCAAGCCATTACCCTTTCTAGCTTGTGCCAACCCCTTGAACTTAATGATAATCATGAGCATCCCATACGAAGACACCATAACTCCCTAACTCTACTTTAACCTTCCGTGTGTAAATAATGAATGTAACACTAGCTCTTTCTTACGCCAGCCATAATCTAATATATTTTTTCGCAGCAGCAAAGCATCAGCTTTTTATGACACAGTCGTAAATGCGTCGCCCGTCATTAAAATTCCCTTACTTTTTGATGGAAAAACTACATAAAAACTTTCAACTCTAGAGAAGAATAGCAGAGTAAGAAAAAGTAGCCGGAGAGAAAGGATTATTTACCATTTTCCCTTTCAATTTCTTCCATTTCTCTCTCCCTCTTGGAAAATATGCACTATTTGTTTTTCACAGTGTATTCTTCTTTTTAATAAGTGCTTCAAACATATCATTACATACTTTTCCCTAACTATTTTGACATGTTATGTGGACAATAACAAGCACGAAACAAGACGATTGTGAAGTTTATTTTCTTATTATGACTTTCCATAAGATGCAAAAAAAATATATGGTTTGACATGCCTTTTGTTACCCTTCACAGCTCATGTCCATCCGTAATTGCTGGTTTGGCTAAATTGTTGACATTAAAACTTGCTCGTGTACTTTTCACCGTAATTAGTGTGATGTGGCTAATAATATTTGCTCTTGCATAACTACATCATGTTACGTTTAATAAACCCTACACACTTCATCAACAATCGCTAGTTACAAACCATCAAACTTGTCAAAAAGTGGGTTCCTTTTCAAGTAGTTAAATTTGCAACGAGCAATAATGAGCAGTCCTTTTCAAGAAAGAATCATTTGTTTTACGAGAGGCAGGACGAGCATACCATTCGCATTTTCCCATAAAGAAATTAGTCATGCTAGAGGACAAGACGTGCCAAAGTGTGTTACGGATTTTCTAGACGATATAAATTTATATGCTGAATGCATTCCCTTATTATTTTAAGATTGGGAGTGACTCATTATTTTTTAATTTCTCTGCTTGCTAAAATAATAAACTTCAATTCTCACCTGAACATCCTTCGTAAATTGATTTGAAGTGTGAATCGCCAAAGAATTAAATTCTCTCACAGAATCGAATTTGAACAGTATTTCAACAGGGCTTGACGAGTTCCTCGTTTCAGTCGTTTCGTTTTTCCAGCCGACCCACCCTTTCCCTACAGAAATATAAAAAATACATATATTAAATATTTATTATTAGCATTCCACACCAACCACCATTATGTGTTTGGACGTGTGTGAATTCCAATCAAACGTTACAGTCATCCTATTAATCTTTCTTTTGCATGCTGTGCCTTCTCATCTATATAGGGTGACAGTAAGAGAGAGATAAAAATGTTGAAAAGTAAGCACATAAAAACTCTCACTATTTGTCTGAATTAATAGCTGTAATAATGAACGTGATAAATAACACTTTCCTAAGATTAGCCATGCAAACATGGAGGGACACAGACGTAAGTTGAATTCAGATTATTTTTTCATTTTCATTCATCATCATCTCCCTATCATATAATCACATCGCCAAACATAGGACAAGATGAAGTCTAGAACTAATAAGTTATTTCAACCCTATCTGGATTTTTGTTTCAGACATGTGTGGAGACACACATTGTTATTTTTCTCAACACGTTGTCAAATCACTTTAAAATCAAATATTTCTGTGAATTTTTTAAAAAGAATAACGAGAAAGGGTAAGCATTTTCAGCCAATTCAATTAATTCATCTAATTTTTAAATCTGACAGCCGTAGCTCTCCACAAAACTATTAAAGGATCTGTCCATTTAACATTTAAGGTTGCATAAGAAATTATATAAATAAGGCGTCTACCTCGTTGGACATAATAGTTTTTCGGCCCCTCACGTCCATCATAAAGTGTACCGAGCCCGTTCGTCAAGAAATTGCCTAAATTTAAAACAAGGTAAAATTAGCAATTAACAAGCTTTAATAGAAGAGGCATTTCCACCGCACCTTCCCAGACCCCATCATAATGGTCGTGAAACTCCCAGTTCTCGCCACGCTTGCTGCCTTGATGCATGCTGTAGGAGAGGAGGCCACCTAGAATTTATAAGAGAGAAAATCCATAATAAATTTAGCCCCACAAGAAAGCTTTAACGTGGATGATCTCCACAGATGAACCCAACCCATTAACCAAACCACAACTGTGGATCAGTTTGACCTCCGATTTTTTGCTCAACTTTCCATTCATTTAACCCCGCACAATTACCTTATAACTCTTGACATATTCAAAGGAGGGAATGATCATTATTATCATTATTAATATGGGCAAACAACTAGGAGGACAAGTCACATTTCAGATAAGAGAAACGAACTTGACATAGAACAGACAGGAGAAAAGAAAAAGTAGCTTTCTCGGCTGTCCTCCTTATCAGTTGCCTATTATTAAATGGCATCGAATCGACAACAGTTCATTGCCACCGTTTGCGTTTTGCGTCTGCCACACTATCAACTCGACCTCCTCCGCAATATTACCGTCACCTCGACTAGTGAGGAAAGGTTTCACAGCTTCGCTTCTGACATGAATGTCCTCCCGGTGGCTAATTAAAATCAGTCAAGCGAACACTGAGGACATAAAAAGCGAGAAAGAAAAATGTCAAACTGTGTGTGCCTTCCTTCCTGACAATGATAAGTGGTCGTTTGGCTTATAAAATCTGAGGATTTTCTATGATACTTGTCTCAAAGGTAAGACCGCGTGAGTAGGATCCCAGTAAATAAGCGAAAAATAAGTGAGGATGAGTTAACTGCCAAGATCAATGAAAAAGAATGAATAGCAAAATGCATGCGTGGGTGGCTTCTCTTTCACACACGAATAAGTAAGAAAATATATGCTTTATCCAAAAAAAGTAATGCTTATTCCCTCAAATGAGTACTTTACCACTTAAGCATTTCTCTTCTTTTAACACAGCAAACTTTTAACTAGGCAAAGATGTAAGGACTAGTCTCTGCTATTATATAGCATGACAGTTAAAAAGTAATGCTTATTCCCTCAAATGAGTACTTTACCACTTAAGTATTTCTTCCTCTTGAAGAGCACCGTCCAAAACGTTTTAACTCATATCAGTGGTCCATGAAAATTGCAGAAAATATTTTTTGCGGTCGGAAGAAAAAGGATTGAAGGAAGAAGTCGAGTGAAGACAGCCAGAAAAGCTCAACACAATTCCATCTGTAATCGAAGAGACAAGTCTAAAAGCCAATTTCTTCTTTTCATGGAAGAGGAATCGTGACAAGACAATACCAAAACAAAAATGCATCATTATTTCGACTTTTTTCCACCGACATGAGTTCCCATGTAGGAAATGTGTTGAAAATAATGTCGGCACAAACTGTCATGCTATATAATAGCAGAGACTAGTCCTTACATCTTTGCCTAGTTAAAAGTTTGCTGTGTTAAAAGAAGAGAAATGCTTATTGAAGTCTCATTATCTGGAAAAAACTGATTAAGGACGAGAAGGCAGGATACCGTTTGGTTAAGCTGAAAAGGCCTTTGAAATCTTAACGCTTTCAAACCTCTCTACCAACCACTGTCGTAAATAACTCTGAAATTTTCCACGTAGGCAGCACACATTACCCCTGACAAGTCTAGAAAAGGTACGTAAAACAATGACAAAGCAGATCGTAATAATGTCCGTGACACATTATGGCTTTACTAATAAGTGTGCTTTTTATCACGGTGTCGTGGCGGTAACAACATTGCATTGCACTCGCTTTTTTCCATTTCTCTTCCAACATCTCTTCCGCTCCTTCGTAGAACAATGACAAAGCAGATCGTAATAATGTCCGTGACACATTATGGCTTTACTAATAAGTGTGCTTTTTATCACGGTGTCGTGGCGGTAACAACATTGCATTGCACTCGCTTCTTTCCATTTCTCTTCCAACATCTCTTCCGCTCCTCACCCTCTACGTTCAGAGAGGCGTGAGCTGTGATCATTCTTTTCTCCTTATTATGGGCTACGCTTCGCTTCCTTTCCATTCTGACATTGCCCTTATTTTTTTTTTCTCGGGGAATGTTGCCAAACTCTAAGATTGCTCGTGTCTTGTCGCGTATACATCTCTCAACATTTTTCCTACAGGTTTGCCACATTCCAGCAAAACGAGAGATGAGCCATGAGCCATCAAACTAGAAGCCGTCTAAAAAGGGGTAAAAAATGCAGTTTCATCATTTTGCACCACTGTCAACTGAAAAGTGGCAAGTCAAAAATTGTGCGGATGAAATGTATGTTGTGTAGCTTTTTACTTTATGAAATGACATGACAAACGATGAACACAAACATATACATATAACAACAAAGCATCATCATAATCCAACAGGAGATTTTTATAGCTGCGACACACAACACATGTGCATTATTATATTTTAAAGATGGATGTAGCTGCCTCCTAAGTACATCATTTTTTCTAGACTTTACTAAAAACCTCCATAAACATGCTGAATAGGAGCCTAGCAAATGGTCCTTTTTGGCTAATGGGGCTTGCTGATATTAAACTTTACGCTTTTCATTTGTATGCATGCATACGGGTGAAAACTTACAAGTAATAAAAAAATCTGGAATGCACAAGAAAATATTAGAAATTGATGAGGATCCAATGATCACGCATATTTTTGTATGTCTCCCTTATTCAAACTAATAAAATATAAAGTAACTCTTGCCAAAAACAGCCAACATTATCCGCTAAAGAGTAAATGTTGCTGACTTGGGTGTGTTTGAACAGTTGTAAAATATCGCTGGAAAGTGAGATTTATGTTCAAGCCATATCACATTAATCAGTGGGATGATGCCAAGCAGTTAACAGATAATTAAGGAGGTTACCAATGTGTCATTATGGAATGGAAAGTGTGGCAAATTAAAGAATTGTATGCAAAAACATTAAAGGAGGTTACACTTTTTAAGGCTTTAAATCTTTTCACTGGAATATTATTACTAAGTAATCTCACCTCGCTGGCGGCAGCCATAAATTTCTACTCTTAGGCAAACTGTCCTCCGATAATTTCCATACGGGACAACAGGGAGGATTCTTAGCCGGGATGCGATAATCGTTGGATTCAACTCCCTCTTTGCTGCCAAGTAAGTATTGATGTTCCCCTTGATTATCTGGAATTCACAAATGAGACGGAAACGCACGCATTACAATTTGCGTAATAATCAATAATAATGATCGCTTTAATAATAGAATTTGGCAACATGTTCAATAACCGAAAGTTTCATCGCTTAATGTTCTCAAGCTGAAAGTGAAAAGTAGTAAAATAGTAATCACCTCATTTCCAGTAATATCCCGGTAGCGAACCCATTTATTCAACTCTGGCCGGAAGTAAGAGAGTACATACGCCTCTGCGAATTCCAAAGGTAGAAAAAGACAAAAGTCAAGAAACAATTTAGCATTCTGAATGCCTTACCCACTTATTTTCTATATTTGAATTCAATACCTGAAGATACTCGAGGGTTTCGGCTGTAATCTGATTCTTGGGACACCATGCGCCACCTGAGCGTTCCAGTCTCACCCTGAAAACAGAATTTAATAAGTTAAAAAATGAGTTTCTGAAAGGAAACTACCAAATTGGAAAAGAGTTTCTAATATATTTAAATAATTTCCTAATATTTTTCAAGAGAAAAGTTTTTTAATACTTGTTGAAAGTATTTTTGGAGGGTATTAATAATTGTTAATTTATTTTTGAGTGGAAACCCGTTTTTATATAATTTGAGGTATTTACAAGTTTTTTGTTTTCACCCCTGCTGAGCTAGAGCATCAGGGTCTCTGCGGAAAATGTCAAGATATTTTATTTTAAAATTGGAGAAGAGGTGCCTTGTGTTCTTTAATAATATGGGTGTTTCCTATCACCTAAATCTTGGAAAATGGGTTTCCCTTATAACCTTAAAGAGTCAGAGTCGGTAAAACATTCACATGGACCATATTACAAAAACATTACAATGTAATAAAGAACCCTTGTTT
>JAHZMU010000402.1:0-13863 GCA_027743725.1 Rambutsinella grinnellia | reverse complement strand
GGCTAAATTACATATACCTGCTCATTTTTAGCCAAATCTGAGACAAAAAGTCAGCGCCACTAGACCCCGCCGTGTAATCCGTATCAACAGTAATATCAGACAGATAAAATAAAATAAAATCTGTTTTTTGCACCGTAGCAGCTTTTTCATCATCTTCGAGAGCATTGATTTTCCCAAATTATTTCTTGCTCGAGTAAAAATCCTGGTTTTGTGGGCGTTGCCTTTTCCGGGTTCTGATCAGGATAATGCTTTCATTTATAAATCATCATTTAAATGATTTATAACTGCACTAGAGAAAGTGGCATTTTTTCGGGGACTGAAGGTTAGAAAAGGGCATATTTTATAATGATTATTACCACGGAAAAAACACTAACTTTCTTCAACATCCTTATTAAAATCATTTTCACTAATTCCTCTATTTAAATACGAGATTCATGTGAATGTGTTAGTGAGTCAGTACTGATATTCATAATAAATATGAGTGCAGTTGGTGAAAATTATTAGAAAAAGTATTGACTTTGGCTCAAGTCTAAACCAATATGTATAATTATTTTACTAGCAAAATGTTTGCTTTAATTCTTTCTACATTTTAATTGTCAACGCATTACCTACCAAAATTCCCATCTTCAGGTCTTCCATGCCTTATTTGGTAATGATTAAAATTCATGTTGGGGCATTGCGATTCAAAACACAACAATCACAAGAATTTAAGAGTTTCTTTAAAGATTAGTGCAAATGAGACAGATTGAGAATAAAGAGGCTGCCATTTACAGTATATTTTAGCAAATTATTGGACTTTATTATGAACAAAGTTTGGAGAAATTGGAGCTGAGGTTTAAGCGCTTACAACCGGTAGTTGACAAGCCTGCGTAATACAATTTATAAGTTAATCAATCATGAATATTTAACGATAGCTTCTATAGTAAAAATGGGAACTTACGTTGACTTTGAAAACGGCATCGTCCTGATCTAAACCTGCAGCATCAAACTCCCTTGATAGGCATGAAATGTACTGGAAATAAAAAATTAAATTTAAGTCTAAATTGGTGAACTAATATATTAGCTTACCTTTGGAAGATTCCACACTTGAAGGCAGTTAATCATAAAGTTTTTCTGTGTGTCGAAAAGCCTTCCGTTAAAAGCTTCTTTTTGGCAATCAATGAATATTTCTTTTCCCTGAAAGACAAGAATCAGTTATTTTTCTTTCATGATTAAAATTGCAAACTTTACCGGAGCCTCATCATAACAATCCATGAATTGTTGGGCGACCTCATCACTACTGATTCGTGGGTAGATGCAAGCTTTAAACATAATCTTTAAGGTTGTCTCCCTGTTATCTTCTTCTTCGGTGGAGTTGTCTTGGGCAAAATTTCCCGGAAGGATGAAGAGGATGGCTGAAGCCAAAATGAGTAGCTGAATTTTTATTGCCATTTCTACCGTTTTGTTTTTGGCGATTTCGGAGCTGTAAGTTGGAGTTCGAATGATAACTTTTACGATTTTCCACTGCGTTTTTATAGATATTTGTAATTAATCTAATTCACGTTTAAATATCATTATAATTAAATTAAAAATTGCAACTAACTCAGCTATTATTCAACGAATGTGGAATTTTAAATTAGAATGTGCGTTGCATAATATGGCATGACTCGAATCCAAAGTTCACCTAATCAATTCTGATTGAAGAATGTGAAAGTGGAAGTTCCAGTCGGGAATAATGACAAATGGTTACATAATCAACTAGATTTGATTATTAAACTTTGATTTATTTAGGTATTCATGTATAAAAAGTAAGTAAATTATCTCTGGATTTGCTACGCAAATATGGTTAAAATCTTCCACTAATAGCAATCTGAAGGTTGAATAGGTATCTATTCAAGGTCGAAGGTGGTTAACTTCTAACAACATTTAATTGGCATTCCTAATGGAATATTTCAAAGATATACCAGCTTAATTTTAATTTTAATAATTATGATTATGATATACCAGGTTATATTAGTAAAATACATACGTTGATACTTGCGACGGCCTCTTCACGATCCAGCTCAGCAACAGCGAAATGTCTTTTCAAGCAAGAGCCGTACTGAAAAGAATTAGTGTAATTATTCTGAGTAAATGAAAATATTTTAAAAGCTAATATTTTACTCTTGGAAAGTTCCAGACTTGGAGACAATTCATCATAAAGTTGGTCTTGGTATCGAATGTTCTGTTGAATATTTCCTTTTGGCATTGGATAAAAATTTCTTTGCCCTGAAAATTTCTAGAATGTAATTTCAGAGTATAAATTTGCAATTTTACTCTTACCTGAGCTTTATCATAGCAAGCCATGAATTGCTTTGCGGTTTCATCACTTTTCACTCTCGGATAGAGACACGCCTTCACTATGATTCGTAATGTGGTCATTTTATTTTCCCGAACTAATTTTGAAAACCGTTTATGATTACTTCGATCGTGTTTGTTCTTACGAATCTTATAAAATGAACTTTACGAGCTGACTAGCCACTGAAGAAAATGCATTCACTAAAGTATTTGTGTAAATAAATGAATCATCAAATTTAATCTTTGCAAAGGTTCTTCTGGTATTAATTTGCACAAAAGTATATATATCAACAATTTTAATATTTTTGGAAGATGACACATCAGAAATCTGAATGTCCAAATATTTAACTGACAACGGGAAGTTGGCAAGCCTATTGGATATAACGGTTGTTAAAAAATGTACTTGAGTATTAATTTATTAATTATTCTTAACTTACATTGACTTTGTAGACAGCCTCTTCCTTGTCCAAATCTGCAGCTTCGAATTCCCTCGTCAGGCATTTAGCATACTAAAATAGACATTTTTAATCACTGAACAAACAACTTAAATATATTAATTTACCTTTTGGAACGTTCCACACTTGAGCGCAGTTTCTTCTGAAGTTCCACTTGGTATCAAATAGCTTTCCGAAAGCTTCCTCCATGCATCCCAAGAAGATTTCTTTTCCCTATAAAATTACTTAATTAATTTAATGTTTAATTAAAATTTTAAACTGAGCTTACTGGAGCCTCATCATAACAAGCCATGAATCCTTGTGCGACCTCATCATTCCTGACTCCCGGGTAGAGACAGACTTTAGTCATGATTGTCTTTGTTGACTTCTTGTTTTCTTCAGCCATGTCTGCAAAACCTGCAGGGAGAAGAGCGAGGATGATGGCGGATGCCACGAGAGCGAGGTAAAGTCTTGCCATTTTTAGTCAAAGATGGGTTTAGTCACTGAATCTAAATTCAAACTGGAATGAATCTAGCATTTGACCTTTTTAATTTATACCCAAAAGATGACATCGAATCAGCCTATGATTGACGTATTTTCACGTGGTATTTGCATGACGGCCTCGTATGATTTTTGTAAATTCAAATAGAAAACTGGAAAACTCTTTCCATTCCAGACGGCTGATCAAACAAACGTCAAAAGATTGGCGCGTGCTTAATTTTATTTGCATTAAATCGGTTAGTGAATTGCCAATCAAAATGTTTTATGAATAATTTATTTAATATACTTTGGCCTAATCATTTCTTTTACTCTTTCAAAGCTTCCATTAGTAGGCATTCTAATCCCAATTATTTTACTTAGCATGGGTACAACATCTATATTCCTCATCCCATTTTTATTCTCAAACCCCCTTTTAAAAACCGGTCCATGTCCAATAAAGAAAGCCCTCATTGATCGATACTGATTAGAATAGCCATGTACTCCATACTTCCTCTCTGATACTTTTCCCCCTTTCCCCGTCCTCTTATCGTAGCTATTTGCCATCGCATAAAAATCATCAAATGCGTAACCCGCATCTGCTATCAAGACATAGTCCATTATCCTCCTCGATCTCGCATAATTATATGGATAGCTTCTCAACTCGGATTTCTTCCACACTGTATAATTGTATGTTTTGCTGTGGTCTTTGAGCCTCTTAAATAACTCATCTTCCTTTCCCCACTTGGGAGTAAGGTGGAGGACTGGCGTGTATCCTTTTGATCTATGAACGAGGCTGGATTCCCGCAGCTTTTTAACATCAATTATTTTACCCCGACTAACTTCTTCCATTCCATGATCGCTTAAGATGATTAGATTGATTTTACTATAAATGCCAGCGTCTTTAAGCTTCCTGACGAGGTAACCTGCTCTCTCATCAGCTTTTGTTACTTCTCTCAAAGTTTCGGGGGCATTTGGTCCGTAAGAGTGGCCGGAGGAGTCAGGCCTGTGGTGATAGAGAAAGACGAGATTTGCAGGCTTTGTAGAGTTTGTCAGCCAAGAAATGCCAGCTTTCACTCTAGTCTCCCACGAGATATTTTTGATCGTAGCCGGATTTGTAATATGTTGGGCGGAGATTCGATTTTGACCCGTAAGCTTGACTTGAGCCTGGCCACATGTAGCAACCGCTTATGCGTCCGTTACCGGCTAGTTCATTTCTTATCTGGTGATGAGTGAAAATGAATAAAATTGAATTTTAAGGAGGTTGATATTTCATACCCAAATTGGAAGAATGTCAGGATGATAATTCCAAAACGAGTTGTCACTAACTCCCAAGCTCTTCTTGAATTTGGGGGAACACTTGAACTCGACGACTTCAAAGCGGTTAGTGAAGGCGTCTGTACTTTTCCAAAATAGTTGGCGCGAAACCCATCAAGGGATACGATAAGGAAGATGGGATGTTTTGAAATATTAGGGTTTCTAGCAAGTATGGAAGAGGGGACATCGAGAAATATAAATATTAATGGAAGGATGTGGAATGCTGAGATAATTTTTCGGAAAAATTTTGACATTTTTAAGGTTGAAAAGAAAAAAGCATGATGTCTGAACAAAAGAGTGGGATTAATTGGAAGAACGTGAGGTTTTGAGCTTTTTAACTCGTGACTCTGCATGAAATAAGTTGTGTAACAATAAAACTACAAAAGTGTCAGATTGAGATTGGGAAATTTTCCATGCAAGCTGACGTAATGTCATCTCTTGTGCTTCTGCCGATTTGTGTAAACTATGCATTTCCCCCCTGCAAATGAATGAAAATTGACGAATGATTCGATGCCTGACTGAAATCAGTTAAGCAAAATTTAGACTCAAACGAATATTTTTCTGATTGTTTAAATCGAAATATTTATTGAATTCATACTTACTTGAAAGAAATTCGGAAAACTTGATATTTAGAAGAAAGTAAAGAAAACAAATTAATTCATTGTAAACTTAAAGGGCAACCACAAAAACCATTTACACTAATCACTACATATTTACACAAATCTTACTCTCAGACTCACAGCATCTGCTCAGGTTTCAATTCAATTCTTCAGACTTTATTCCTTCTCTAATTTAACTTGATTCGATTAGCTAAGGGCTTTCCACTCTGTGCCATGTCGACTATCGCGCACATCACCTCCACAAAAACTTTACTCCCGTTCAATCGCTGAAAGCCTTTTTCCTTCACAACTTCACTGCAATTTTCGCAGATGACGCTAAGGGCTTGTTCCTTTAGTTTGGTCAATGTATGGAGTTCAGCGAACTCCAGCAATTCTGCTACATTCCCAGGGTGGAGCTCATAACAGAGCTCTTGCTCACATAGCATCTTCAGCCCCTCCACTCCATACATATCAGCGGCGGATAAAACCTCCTTTGCGATTTTCCCCAACTCTATGACCCTTCCAGTGTAGAGGAACTCGAGCAAACCCTTCACACCAGCCCTATCCAATCCTTGAATTTCCACTCGGCAAGTCTGCTTCTCATGCATTTCGTGCTCGAACATGGCTCGGAAAACGGGCGAGCTTGCCAACATACACCTGTGGACCTTTAGCTCCTCCCCTCCAACTATCAGAATGAAATCAGAGTAGTCTCCGGATATTAGTCTTTGCCTTTGCTCACGAACCCAAGGGGACTCAGGTATCTCGACCCTCTTGTACATTTCCAGGTCGCAGAATATGGTTAGCCTGTCGTTCTTAAAGAAGTTATTTTCTTCGTTAAGAAGGGAATCTAATTTGATGAAGTTGCGCCATCCACGGCCATTTTTGTTAATAAATACATGATTGTGACACAAGACATTAGTTTCTTTGCCGTCTTTTGTGATCAGACCAAGCTTGTACTTTGTGTGGATGTGACCCGCGGGGTTGGTACCAGGGAAGATAAAAAGGCCCACCCAATGGACGTCGTCGTTATTGGATGGAGAGCGAGGATTAAGGCTTTAAAGCAAATTATTTAAATTTGAACCAGTGCTTGGAAAATTGAAAAGTTATTACTTTAAACCTTACTTTAACTTTAAATGCCATTTAGTCTGTCCCTCGAAATCGAACTTGAAATTCTTAGAGACCAAATGATCCTTATCTCCAGTTAAATCCTCCTTTTTGACATCCCACAGGAAACCCTTTTTCATTTGCAATGAATCACTTGAAGACTCCTTCTTCCTCACTCATTTTGATCGGGTTAGTAGAAAATTAAATAAACTTTTAGTTTCACAATTGAATACAAATTGAGGAAGTTAAAAAAAAGCACTCCCTAAATCTGAAGTCTTCCGTTGTATCTAGCAGGCAAAGTTGATGTGGCAAAAGTACCTTTCATTTCATATCCAACTCCAACAAAAGGACATTCTCCTGTCAATTCCATCTCTACTCTAACACTGCAGTACAGGTCTAACCTGTGATTGTTTTGGCTTAGTTTAAAAAAGAGTACTTTTCTGTGGATTATGAGTAAAGACAAATGTTGAGAAAGGAGAGGTGAATGAAAAATTGAGATAAGATCGAGATGGCCGTAAAACATTAAGCCTGCACTGTAATCATAGTCAAGTAGTTCCAGAGACCCTTTTACTGAACATAAAATAAATATGTAGCAAAGTAGCTAAATCCTGTCTAATATTGATATGCACTTCATGATAGGAACATGATAACTAGAAATGCCTTCCGTTTAGAGAATTTTAAGCATTTTTTACTTGTGCCATCAGCCAATTTTTTTCGATTTCATACTTTTATTCATCAAATTTGACAATAGAAAATGCATTTATTGCTGTAGTCGGATCAGGCTCCGAACCATCATAATTCTTATCACAATTTCCACCACAAAATGCAACAATAACTTGACCTCCTATTATCTCCGAGGGCGGATATCCTTTCAAATGAATACTCTTTCCATTCTCCTCAACTTCAAAATTAACGACGAGTTCAAGCTCACCCTCCTCCGGTTTAATATTAGAGAGGTATGCTGAAGGATGGAATTCTTCTGCGATTCTTTTGCCATTGAAGGTGATAATGATTGGCTTAAATTCGTTTGAACGCACAGAAGTTAGAATTATTAGCTCATATTTTCCTTCTAGATAAAGTGGGACTTGATATTTCATACAATTTCGTTCTTCACCCCAACTATTTCTTCTAATTTGACTTTTCCTAAATCGATCCAATCTCGACCCTCCGTAGATAAAATAGTTATAAAAGCTGATATTCATATCTCTAGCCCTTTGATGGAGACTCCTAGTATCATAAATGTTTAAAGGGTGGTCCCAAGGCTTCCGGTATGGATATGGAAGAATATAATTTGAACGATAAATTCCATACGGAAGTTTATAATTTGGACGATAAATTGGATACGGAGACTCAACTTGATTCTCCATTGGACTTCCGGGGATAAAAGAAACCCCCCTTTTATCAGTGAAAGGACCAATGTCGTGGAGACTCGTGGCTAGAATAACTTTTGATAACTTGCAAAGACCTCGCTGGCGAGATGGATTGTGGCAAATGTGACCACTATTAGAGTAGAGAGCATTTGTTCGACGACATTCAGATGGGTGGAAGGAGCATTGATTGCAAACCTGGCCACCCGATATGCATTCGTTAAATTCAGAATTGAAATCGCATTGGGCCATCCGGCATCCGCAGGGATCCCGGAAGGGTGAGCATCTATCATAAATCGGGTGGGGATGAGTAAGCAAGTCCATTTCTGAAGGCTCATCGTATCGTATAAGGGAGAAAGCACTAAGCTCAAAAGCTCCAGAACATTCAGATTTACAAAATGATAAGAAAATTTCCTGGTCAGAGATCCTCGTTGGGGTGTGCCCTTTAATGTGAAGCACTGACTGACTAACTTTAAATAAAATGTTTAGCTCGACAGCCTGACATGGCTTGGAGAAGAGGGAGACGTTTAAAGTATGGAGAACACTAATGTTGTTGAGCTTGGCAGTAAAGAGTTGATTAGAAAGGTGGCCTGAATCCATAAAATTTATTTTTAGCTCGTAAACGCCATCCTGACAAAGTGGGATGTGGTATGTCACGCATTGGTTAGAATCGCAATTTTCCGTAAGTCCACTAGAATTGTCTCCAATCCGAACAAAGTGATCGTATAATTTTCTATCGGTCCCGATAACATCCTGGATAGTTGTGCAATTTTCGTTTGTGTGATAACTGAGGAGGTTTAAGGGATCGTGGACGAAGCCCCAGTTGGTTAGGGTTGAGTCGCATCCGTACTTGATCCCTTTAGTGTCAACGTATTCAGTACCGTTCAGATTTATTGCCCAGATTGTTTCGAATGGTTTTGGCAATGTTTCTAAAAAATAATTTCTTTTAATTTGGGAAAAAGCTACTTATTTAATTAAATTAAATTACCCATTTCTCGATGAGCTTTGCAAACAACGTTGTTAACATAGTAGGAGTTTGAACGGAGATAGCCAGTGTCATCAAATTCACATTGGCTGCAGTCTAAATATAATTCATTAGCTGAAATTGCTACTTAAATATTTAATATTTAAAACCTTGTATTCCACGCAAGCAATCTCCATAAATGGGGTCGTATTGACATCCATTTGCTGAACATTCACATGGATTATTTCTATAATTGATACAGGAATGGCCATCTGTAAAGAATAAAAGCATTACTTTCACCGGAGAAAGTGAGGAGAAAGTGAAATTATCACTTTCACATACCTGGAACTGGATGAGATGGCAAATCAATAAGTTTCAGGACGGAGAAAGCGCTTATCACAAAACTCGGATCGGGCACTTTGCATTCTCCCGTACAAAATGAGATGTTTAAAATGCCATTGTTTATGGGCGAAGTAGAAAGAAGTCCATTCCATTTTAGAGTTTGACCTCCATCGGATATGTTAAAATTTAAGATTAAATCTAAGCTATGATGCCTTCTATTAGTTAGCTTGAACAAGTCGACTTCAACCATGATTGGGAGATCGTTAAGGAAAACACTGAATGCTCTAGAGCCTGCTTTCTTCCAGGTTGGCTCGATAGTCTTGATGTTTAACTCGTACCTACCATCAACACACGCTTTCACCGGATATGTTACGCAAGCTGATGACATTTTCGATTGTTTTCCATCTCCGCGGATAAAGTTTGTGTAGAGAATAGCATCTTTATGAGTAGTTTTGCTTTTAATTTCTTTTTTAAGATTAAATCTAAGCTATGATGCCTTCTATTAGTTAGCTTGAACAAGTCGACTTCAACCATGATTGGGAGATCGTTGAGAAAAACACTGAATGATCTAGAGCCTGCTTTCTTCCAGGTTGGCTCGATAGTCTTGATGTTTAACTCGTATCTACCATCAACACACGCTTTCACCGGATATGTTACGCAAGCTGATGGCATTTTAAATTGCTTTCCATCTCCGCGGATAACGTTTGTGTAGAGAATGGCATCTTTATGAGTAGTTTTGCTTTTAATTTCTTCCTTTCGCCTTACCTTGGAAGGATCTAAATAGAAGTTTGGATTGTCAGGAAGGAATGTAATGCCATTCTTGTCCCGGTGGATCGTTACCGTTGAGGTTTACAGCAAAAACAGTTTTCTCAACATCACAATTTCCTAGTAAAATCGGATGTCATTTTGTCCACATTCATATTCTTAATAGATCACTTTACTCACCTCTTCTTTCACTATTTTTGCACAAGGCCCCACCCACGGAATAGAATAAGTTTGGACGACCACATTCCCCTTCATAAAATGCTGAATTCTTACATTCCACTCCTACTGACAAGCAGTTGCCTGTGGATGAACTCTGACATCCTTCCCTCTTGCACCCACATTTGTCCAAACACATTGTGGAGCAATTGTCCTTTTCTTTCATAATAATTTAATTAGCCTTAAAATTTAATTCTTTTTGACTTTCTCCCTACTTGTCATTAGATTGAGCTGACAGGTCTCGTCCCTACAGCGGAAGTAGCAGGCGGAATGACTCTGGCAGTTATTCTTGTCAGGAAAGGTTGTGCACTCTGTTTTTAAAGCAAATTATTAAAGAGCTTCGTACGATTTATGATACCTGATAATTACCAGTTTCATCTTCTTCAGTCAAAATTTCCATCTCAGTTGTCGCTTCATGTTCAGCACTTTCGAAATGAACTGACTTATTAACTTTTGGTGGACCATCGAGATTCAAACGGACTTCATGCGATTCGAATTCAATCATCTTGCTTATTCTGTTGTTGGTTGTCATTTCCATTTCATGCGATTCGAAATGAACCGTCTTATTTACCTTGTTGATTGCTTCAACTTTTTTAACTTCAGTTTTTAAAGACTTTCTTGTAACGTTTGTCTTTGATTGGTTTGCCAAGTCATCCTTGCCCTGTTCGAGGTCAACCCATGTACGGTTCTCGGTCATATTCAGGATGGGAAAGGGTTTTTTAGGATGCATTTCTGTAGTATGTTCATGGCTTTCCATGCTTGCACTTTCTGAAAGAAATTTTCAAATTTTTCAATATTTTTTTTGAAGTTTGAACATTTTTTTACCAAGCGGAGCAGTTTTGTTGACGACGGAAGGAATGAAAATCCTAACGCTTTTATGCTTCACGTGTTTCCCTACATAATGAGGTGGAAATTTTGTCTTACCAAGCGGAGCAGTTTTGTTGACGACGGAAGGAATGAAAATCCTAACGCTTTTATGCTTCACGTGTTTCCCTACATAATGAGGTGGAGGCGGTTTGGCTCCAAAATAAGATTCTTTACTATCAGCTAAAAATTAGATAAATTAATTTCTGATAAAAAATATATTCAAGAAAAATCTTTAGAAATAATTTTTACAGCATTCCTCAGACGTTTCCTCGCTAATCCCATCTAAAATGAGATAATTGTAATCAATAACATTGACATTATTCCTATTTCAATCGCTTACCAAGAGTGCGCTTTTTAAACTCTACTTGCGGTTTTGTGGAAGAATTATTCTGGTTAAGTGTAGTCTGATTGATTTTAGTTTCAGTCCCCGTTTGATTTTTAATTTCTGCTTCTTTCACTTCAGATTTTGTGGAGGAATTATACTGTTCAGTAGTCTGATTGATTTTAGTTTCTGTCTCTGTACGATTTTTACTCTCTGCTTGGTTCACCTCGGGTTTTATGGGGGAATTATATCGCTCGGTAGTCTGATTGATTTTACTTTTAGTTTCAATCCCCGCTTTATTCACAGACTTTGAAGAGTTAGTTGTGTTATCCCCTCGATAGCCTACGTAACGAGGTGGATGTAGTCCAAAAAATGTGCCTTCCTTTGAATCTAAAAGTAAAATTAATTAGTTGGTATTTCTCGTTATTCTAATTGCTTACAATTATCATCATCCTTTGGCAACTTTGCTGTCTGTTCTTTTACAAGCACTTTATCAATCATCAAAGTGGAAATGCTTTGGATGATAATACTAATAACTAAATATTGAAGAAGAGAATCCATTTTGCCAGAATTAGAGTAGGGTTGGGAATCATTAGGTCACTTTGTTTGTCACTGTGTAAAATTCTTAAAATACAAACGCAAAAGTTGATTTTTTTACCCTGAAATAGCAATAGTTTTGTCTTATCGTAGTAAAAATTTCATAACGTTTGGACTAAAAACGAATTTGCTGCGAGAGTTTAAAGTGAGCAACTCTGCAAGCAAGTTTTGCATAAGTAAAAAAATTTGTTTAACTACGTTTCGAAAAAGTCTTGCCATCATTTTAAAAATAATGACGTGCTCGTAAAAATTTCAGAATATACGTAGAAAAGCACGGTGAATCCGAAAATGGTATCTTCAAAAAGTCACTATGACTCATTGCCACGATTTCGACCCGCGAAAGTTTAAATTAATAAAAAATTATTTTTAAAATTATCAGAGTACAAATGTGTATGCCGCCACAAAGTAGGTAAAAATAATTGAAAACTCTCTGAAAGAAATCAAAGTAGACAAGATGGAAATTAAAGCATAGTTGAAAAAATCGCAGCAACATTTTCTAAAGCTGAAAAAAAAAATAGTCAAAGAAAGGCTCCCCAAACTCAAGAACAAATTCTTGCGAAAATTTCTGGTCATTGTTAACGAGTCATGCATCGTCCTGGACGCTCAGGAAACTCCAACGTGGCAATTTTTCTACGCCATGGGTCCTAGTGAAGGGACTACTAGTAAAAAAAATTCTATGCTACAAGACGTTTTTGAAAAAAATATTGTTTGATAAGCCCTTTACTAATTTGGCACGTTTCGGGGTTTGATTTTCAGGAAGGTCGTATGGCCTTAAAAACCTATTTCAAAAAATGTGTTCTATGTCAAACAATTGCTTTTGAACAAGACCATCACAAAATACAAAAAGTAATATTCTGGCTCAACCTTGCTACATTTAACTACGCAAAGAATGTGAAGCAAGGAACAGAAAAAAATATGTGTTTGGTACACGAAAATGAAAATCCTTCAAAAATTCTTCATCTTCTGGCAATTAATTTTTTTTGTCCAGTTGTAAGAAAGCACATCCCAAGCTACCCAGGACACCTTACACTTTAATTTTAATTTCGTTTTTATTAGAAGAAAATATGCAACGAAGTTGCAAAGTCTTCCGGCTAATCACTTTTGGGGAGCATCAATTAGAAAATTATCTGCGAAGTAGACAATGGACTAAATTCTAGTCTACTCATCAAATCATGAAGATATAGAGTGATACTATATTATGCCAAAAGCTGGATTTTTTAAACAAATGTTTTAGCTGTTTTCAGATCAAAAAACAAAGTGTCCTAATACTTCACAACTCTAGTCTACTAGGACTAATCAAGCATTTATTAATTATTGGTAAATAAAGTGAGTTTCATAACATCCGTCGTCATCTAATGATAGTCATTAAGATTCTTAATTAAATGTTTATGACTTTCACCGAAAATGAGAATTATGCAAGAGAAATATATTTATGTATTTTTATTCAACTAATAGACTTTTAGTTTCCCAATGCTTTCATTATACTATTGTTAATCTCGTTCTCGAATTGCTCCTGAATCTTGTCACTTTCATGTTGTGATAATAATTGACGTTTCCCATCCTTATCAACTACAACAGCGACTTTTGACCCTTTCTCCGGTTCTGGTTCTTCGTCAATTGAATTCCCTAAAACATATCATTATTTAACCGCGGGGCTAATGCGGATTCAGATAAATTACCTTTGAAACTTCGCCCACCAATCGAAGGAGAATTCCGATCATCAGCTTAAATAGAAAATAAATTATGTAATTAATCAATTTAGAATTAAATTAAGAATTTGTTACGCAACTGTCATAATAGTCTTCCTTGTTATATGGCTTGGTAGTTGGTTGAGTTGGCTTGATATTTGCTGGTTTATGTAGATTTGTAGTTGTAGGTTTAGGTGATTCAGTCGTGGTTGGAATACTGTTCGCTTTCGGAGAGTCATCTCCTCTCAAAGATCTACCTTGGGCAAATGGAGGATCATAAACGCTTCCATTCTTCCACCGCTTTCCGACATAACGAGGTGGATTAAGTCCAAAGTAGGTCTCGACACTTTCAGCTAAAAAGATATTTTTAGTTGATGATTAAATATAAAAAGGATATCATTTTTTACAATCATCAGTGGCTTCTCCAGGCTTCTGCGTGGCCTGGTCGGACTTTTCAGGAGTCATTAGTTTTGTGTCAGAATCTCCTG
>JAHZMU010000400.1:0-13300 GCA_027743725.1 Rambutsinella grinnellia | reverse complement strand
GACAGAGAGAACAAAGAGACCGAATTGTCAAACGTAAGCCAAGTCTAAAAGCATTTATCATCATATATGGACTAACAATTCTGCTTATTTGGTTTGTCTAATCACTGACTTGAGATGTGCCAATTTCATCCCAAGTTTTGTTCCATTATGAAGCAAACTTTTAATTAAAACAACAATAAAAATGTGCGGGGGTGAGATCATGGACAATATTAGCTTTTAAGGAAGAGAAAAACGAGTCATGCCAGTTCTCAGCTTATAACAATAAAAACAATTTATATCTAATCCACTCATTCTCTCTTTCAAGCACTGGCTTACTTTTTTTGCCGACCTAGTAAAAAACAAAAGTATAAAAAATTGCAAAATGCAAACTAGCAGAACTTCTTCATGAAGAAGCTAGTATTCCAGCAAGTAATGTAGTGGCTGTAATGTAGAATAAAAGAAAAACATTTTTATGACTGTATCGGTACCTAAACCATATAGCTTCACACATTACATGTTGTCACAAAAGCATTTCATGAGTACCTTACTATTCCTAAGTTAACATGTATGTTAACGTGGATGAATCTTTTAAGTTAATGGGTTCTCATATGCGTATGTTTAGCAAACAACGTGAAAAACAGATAAGCATTTCTATAGAGTGACTTGGTATTAGTCATTATTTTTAAGAGTTCCATCATCTTACTTTGCATGAAATTTTTCATGAGTACCTTACCATTCCTAAGTTAACATGTATGTTAACGTGGATGAATCTTTTAAGTTAATGGGTTCTCATATGCGTATGTTTAGCAAACAACGTGAAAAACAGATAAGCATTTCTATAGAGTGATCACATATTAGTCATTATTTTTATTTCCATCATCTTACTTTGCATGAAATGATAGTAAATTGTGTGGAATCTGCTGATTCAAGGAATCCACATGTAATAGTTAGGTAACTCCAATTTCATAAGAAGAATAATCACTTAAATATTTTAGGAAGGAAGGAGCTTTGGATAGTTTTGATTACAATACCGTTGGGGGCGTGTCCTTCGATAAAACTTCAATTTCATGACTGGTGACTGGCAAATTGACGAAGCTATTAGTTCACAAGGACGTTGTGAATGCCAAACATAAATTCATCAGTTGACAGTTTAGTACAGAGGAGAAGAGAGCCACAAAGCCAAATGTGCGACTCTAGCTTTACCTTATCAATATTTGGTTAGACCTTTATAATTATTTCAGTTATCTGTACAGAGATGAGATAGCCAATAGAATTGATAAAAATAGCAAATATTATCGCATGCGTCATCTCTGAGCTCACTTTAGCGTTTCGGCGCATTTGTGCAAATGTTATTTAATTTCCCCTGTGACTATCAGCAGATAATGTGATTCATCATTTTAATGTTTGATTATTTGCTGATCAAACAAATGTTTAATGAAAATTGTGGAGATACATGGGATTGTTTAGTTTAATATTGGCTGAATGAACGAGAGCATTTCGTTTTTCTTCTAGGACAAATGCTGGACTCTGGACAGAAAAACACAAAGGAGAGATGAGAAGTGTAGCGTGAAATGTGAAATGCCATATGAATGTCTTGATTGACATTTTAGTAACCTTTTGATTCTAAGGATTGTGAGAGTGGCTTACTCAGATTTAGAATAGAAAGTTGATTTTGAGCTGATTGTTCGAAGAAAAAGAATTTCTTGAGATTTTCTGTGATACAGTTTTCCACTGAAGAGTTCAGTTTATTAAAGATGGGCTGGGGAAACGGATCTATAATAAAATTTAAAGGCCAAAGTTATGGCAAGCTCAGGCGGAAATATATGGAAACGCATGAGCTCTTCCAAGATCCATTGTTTCCAGCAAATGATAATAGTCTCGGGATGGGAAGACGTCTTCCGGGTAGAGTGGAATGGAAGCGCCCAACGGTAATTAATAAATTTTATATTTTTAAGCGTTAAAATATTTAGAATTATTTCTCAGGAATTATGCGAAGCGCCGAGACTCTTTGTTGAAAAAGCACATTCGAAAGATGTGACTCAAGGACGACTAAATAAAATAATTCATACTCACGACTCATCCTTGTCACACATCTATTATTTAAGTTGACCCATTTACAAAATTTATATCGTCCAGACTATGCGGTTCTTATGGAGCGCTTGACGGTGGGAATTTATGTGATGCCCTCATCGATTTTACTTCGGGTATTGGTGAGATGATCAACCTAAGGGAAGGCCATTCCACTCTTGAGGCTAAAGAAAAGCTTCGGAAGCAGCTTATCAGGAGGCATGAAGAACATGCATTGATGTGTTGCGCAATTTCGGTAAAAATCCTCATTATTCCCAATTAAAACTAATCAAACTAATGAAATATTTTTATAGACAACCGACCCGAATTTATTTGAATCCAGGACCAGAACAGGTCTAGTGATAGGACATGCATATGGGATTACTTCAGTTAAGGAAATTAATGTCGGGAGTGCTGGATTCTTTGGACTGTTAAAGTAATTAGTAAATTATATGCATAATTGGAAGTAAACTAAAATAATACAATTTGAATTAGGTCTGGAGAAAAAATTACACTGATTAGGTTAAGAAATCCGTGGGGCCAGAAGGAGTGGACAGGGGCATTTAGTGATGGGTGAGATACTATTTACTTAGCCATGTTAGCCCTTTTATTTAACTCTACTAATTAATGGCACTGTAGCAAAATTAACTAGCTATTTCACAACTAATTTAGCATGCAAACCATCAGTCTTGAAGTAAGCTTATTTAGCATCGTAGTTTATTTCCTATTTCATTACACTTTATATTTGGGATTTTAATTAGTTAATTAATCTCTTTTATTTTTTATTATGGTCGGGTGGAATGTGGTTCGCTAAATGGTTCTCGTGCCTGTGTCTGTTGAACTGTGCTAATTTATTTTCTACTTTCGCACTCTATTATTTCTCTGCATTGTGAATTAATTCATGTGCCATCCGGTTCTGGTAACCTTCCTGACATTTTATGCGTTGGTGCATAAATAAAAAAGGGTAATGAAAGGTGCTTCTGGTATTGGTGGTGGGAGGGTGCCAATAATTCCCATTCCTCAAATCTATCTCGAAGACTCTTCGGATGAGGATAGTGATGATGATGAGGATGGGGAAAGCGTCCTCCCAAGTAAACTGGGTGAACCCCAGCCGTCCTCCGCTTCCACTTCACAAACGCCAGCAGCAGCTTCCACTCATAATTTTAATAATAAATGTCACCACAGCTTGTTTGCTTATACTCATGAGCAGTTATTAAACATGAATTCTAGGTCGCCGGAATGGATGAAAATTCCTAAAAGCGAGAAGGAAAAGCTGGGCTTAGTCTTTGAAGATGATGGCGAGTTTTGGTAAGTGGAAATTATTCTGATTTAATTGACTTGCAATACTTTGAACTACTTTATTCTTGTAAAGGATTCCATATGACGACTTCGCAGCAGAATTCACCGACCTCTCCATATGCCAATTAGTAAACACTTCAGTTTTTTCCTTCCGAAAGACATGGAGCGAGCAAAATGTCTTTGGCCAGTGGACCCGACCACACAGGGCTGGCGGGTGCCCTAATCATGACACTTTCTTGAATAATCCTCAGTATTTTTTTGACATCCCAAAAGACGATGTAGAGCTAATGATTCAAATTATTCAATCAGACAAAAGAGGAGTTGATGGCCACACAAACTACAATAGTATCGGGTTCCACATAATGAAGGTTGAAGAGAATAGAGAACACTCGACTCCACCAACTCCAACCAAAAGCGGTGACGAGCGATTATTGCAAAACGAGAAGTATGCTATTCCAAGGCGAGATGGACAAAGGAAGATATGTCATTATCCCAACGACATTTGATGTCGGAGTTGAGACAGAGTTTTTAATGAGATTTTACTCTGATTCTGGAGTAACTTTGAAGGAACTCACACACGACTATCCAGAGCCATATTGGATGTGTGCACCATGTTGTCCCGCTCCGAATTGCGTTACTGTGATCACTGTCGAAGGAGCTTCTGACCTGAAAGCGGAGAATACTTATTGCGTTATTAAAGCTGAGGGGAAGGAACTAAGGTCGGAAACAATCGAAGGAAATTATAATCCAGAGTGGAAACTCAAAGGAATCTTTTTTAGAAATGATGTGTGTAAACCAATTACTGTGGAGGTGAGTTTATCAAAATCAGAGTGGAAACTCAAAGGAATCTTTTTTAGAAATGATGTGTGTAAACCAATTACTGTAGAGGTGAGTTTATCAAAAATATTGGGTTAAGAAGAAATTTTCTAAAGCTATCAATTTTTATTACAGCTCTGGGAAAATCGAACGCTCCAAAGGGACCACTTTCTCGGAAATGCTATTATTACCGGAGCAGCAGATAATCAACAGACATCAATCAAAGCCCCGTTGGTTGGCAGAGGTCGGAAGCAATCAGAGCAACATCCGGGAGAGCTTCGTGCAAAATTTGTTACATATGCGGAGTTGGATGCTGCGTAAATTGTGCCTAATTTTAATTAATTTTTAAGGGCCTTTTATAACTTCCTGTTGCACAATCGCATTTCATCTTTGTTAAAAATAACATTTTGTTAAACTGCTTTTTATATTACTAACGATCAATGTGTTCTAATTAAAATAAACAATAAATAATTGACAAATAAAAATATGAATAAACCATTTTCTTCAAGTATTAGACCGAGGTGTGGTCTCAATATCCATTTTAGTATCCGTTTTGGTGTCCGCTGTAACGTCAGTTTTAGTATCAGTTTTAGTCGTTGTAGCTTCAGTTGTAGCGTCAGTTTTAGTGTCCGTTGTAGCTTCAATTTTAGCATCGGTTTTAGTGTCCGCTATAGCTTCAGTTGTAGCGTCAGTGTTAATATCGGTCTTAGTGCCCTTAAGGGTTTTAAGTCTAGGGGGAAACTTGGGAAAATGGTTTATTCATATTTTTTATTTGTCAATTTGTGCCCTTAAGGGTTTTAAGTCTAGGGGGAAACTTGGGAAAATGTCCATTAACGAAGTAATTGTGTTCACTCGCGCAATTCACCAATACACTTCTCGGGGGTCGATAATCCCTCAATCCAGACTGGAGGAAACTGCTTTCCATACAAACATCCGCCCATACCTCTGTGTCCTCGTTGTAGAATTCGCCCAAAATGAATTGAAAGATGACATTGTCATCCGGCCGGATCCTGCAGAATTAAGTTATTAATTTCATAGAGATGAGACGAGTTTTAAGTAATTATTTTACCAGGTTTCTCGAAGAGGAATGAGAAAGTATTCAGTATACATGGAGAAGAAACGAGAGGTAATTAAAGGTATTCTTTTCTCATATGAAGGCATACAGTAGCCCATTACGGTGACAAACATCTAATTAAAATAAAGGATTAGTTTTTGATTTTTATATAACTTTTGATATAAAATCCAACCTTCCAATTCAAATCAAGAGGAAAATTATAAGAGAATTCATCATCCGCTTGCTCATGATGCCGGGTCACATTGAACGCCATTTCTTCTCCCGTGCGATTCTTTTTCAACAACAGGAATTGACGTTTGTCCTTATCCTGATCCTGATTAAAATCATTTGAATAAGAATAGCAAATCTTAATGTTTAATTAGCATTAAATATTAACTCCATGAGTGCCCGGAGTTTCAACTTCAACCACCCGCATCCTCCTGGCAGTCTTGTTACATCCTTCCAATGCCGTAATGATCGTATCCCAGAATGGCTTCTTGATTAGATAACCGTCTTGAGGTTCACCTCCGATACCAGCCAATCCGAAAATTTTTAATTGTTTTGCTGTCTTATAGTTGAGGCAGTGGGTATCCGGTGATGCAATATCTAAAATTATCAAGGTTCTAAATGACTTCAGTGGAAAAAGCTAACCAGAACCAGAGTATAATTCGTACTAGGTTGCTTATTAAAGATGGTGGGATCAGTTAAGTAAAATCCCATTACTGCATTAATTAGTCTTGCCAATTTTTTCGCGTTTGGGATGCGCGCACAAGCTTTTGCGAAGATATCTCCTATCAGATTCAAAACAAGTTCCTTCCATGGAGCTGGAAAACATAAATGTTACTCTTACAATTATAATAATAATTTCTACACATACCATTTGGATCCCTAGGTTTTGCTTTTGCCGCACCTAATGTAGCGGTAAATATTCCGCATGCCTAATAATTAAATTAAAGTTAATTGTTATTTAAAAATTAATTAACTTTATCGCTAAACCTTTGCCGCAGTCGGCTTTCCCTTGGTGCATTCCCCCTCTTCGTCACCCACTTTATAAATCTTTGGTAAATCAGTACACTCCGGAGGGGTGCTGGTCGTAATGGGTTTTACTACCACGGATGGTGTTAAGCCCGTAGTGTCTATATTCAATTTGCCCTTCTTCAATTTATTTTTATGATGTCTTCTAGACGGTAATACTGCCTGTTTCCATTCCAAAAATGGCTTGGCCCTCACCACTGATTTATTTAACTCTATTACACCCAACTCTAAGTCTGACAAGGCCCACATATATGTCCTGACGGCTACTTGCGCTGCGTTCTTTATGCCTTCGTACCTCGATTTCTCCGGTACTAAGTCGAAATATGGAATAGTCTCATTTTGCTTTGTAACCGTAAAATTTTTATACTGCTTGTCATAATCTGTAGCAGAAGAATTTGCAGCCGTTCCTTCAGCTTCACTTAAATTCGCTTTATTTAACAATCTTGTTTTGATATCTGCCACAGCAGCCACGATTTTATCTGATTCTGCTTCATAACGTGCTAGATTTGCATCCTCCAGCGCCTTCAATTCATTTGTTTCACTTAGTTCCTTTTCATACTTTCTTTTCGTATTATCCGGTAGGCTGTCATTCGCTGCTAAGGGGGTAAGCTCAGTTATCTTGCTGGTTAAATTACCGTCATAATATGTCCTCTCTTGTGTTTTAAATTTTGTATCCATAGCAGCTTTTGTATACGTGTCTTCAATCAATTTTAATGAATCTGCTAGCTTTTCATAACGTAATGTAATTTTATCCAACCTGTTTGTAAATTCTTCGATTCCTTGGCACGCCCCAATGTCTTCGCCTTTATCTACACGAATTTCTTCGTTAAAAAGTAAGCCCAGAGCTACTTTTCGCTTTTCTTCTTCTTCAGCCGTTAGTGTTGCTGGGGGTATCGGTAACTCTAGCCTTATTTCATCTAGTCTTTTTTGATAACCCATTCGACAAATGTGACCAATCTCGGTAAATTTCTCTCTTGGATCAGTTGGGGGTTGAACTGCAGGGTACGCGTCAGGTCTCACTTTAATTAAAGAATTGGAATCCGGCCCTTTCTGCAAGGTACACTCTTGTTGGCCAATTATGACAAGACTTGTAGCATTTATATACATGCCATCGACTGCAGTCTCGTTATTTTGAAATAACGCGTTTAATTGTTCAGGTGAGAAGTAATAGGGAGCAACAAACCTTTTGATTGAGGGTAAGCGGTAATCCTTCATGTCTCCGAGAAGAAGTATTCCCCTGAGCTAAACGTTTAAAATGGAAAGTTAATCATAGTTTACAGTCTTTAATGTTTTTGTTTATAGTTACATGAAGCTGGATATCTGTATAAGTAGCTGTGTCTCTCGGCTTCACATTAAACATCTCGCAAAAGTGGACATATTCCTTTGGCTGTGGTGTTTCGAACACTTCTCCTAATCTTGGGTCGCTTTTCGTAAAGTACATGTAAGCCCTGTGGCATTTAATGGCAAGAGAATAATATTAATAGTTTTTTAAGGCTCTAATGATGAGTGCCTCTAAAAGTGTTTTATCTTACGGTCCATTTACACAGACGTAAATGTTTTCCATTCCCATGGTGGACTGAAATCCCGGACCCTTATCTTTTATTCTTTCACCCCTCCTACCTTGATAGATGTGGAGGTAGGGATAGTAGAATTGTGTTTCATTACAGATGTGGTCATACAAAGCGGATATTAAGGAAAAGTTGACGACGAAAAATAATAGAAAAACGGAATAAGTTGGCTTTGCCATCTTTCTAATTTACTCAAATGTACCTCGTTTCATATTAGACAGCGCTACATCTTTAATAGAAGAGGCTCAGGTTATTGAGCTTAATTATTCCTATTATTTTTTAGAAAATAGGCCATGATAAAATAACTCATTCATGATTCCAAGAAACAATCTAATCTTTCTCTTGACACTCTTTCCGTTTATTCAACTCTGAACATTATTGCACTTCAACATTCAAATATGGATCTTTTTTTAAGGCGGCTCTACAATTAAATTCCAGATCAGATCCACTTTTACCTTTTTTTACATCCAATTCACTTCAACTCCCCACTTTATCCTCAATTAACTAACATTTTAAATAAAAGTAATTACGTACACAATATGCCCATTTGTATTGTAAGCAAAAGACGGAGATTTTTTTACATACTTTTACAACTCTTTCAACATTAAATTTAATGAAAGAACATGATTATTATTTTTCTGCAATACTAAAGAAAAAGGCTTTAAAAAGAGTCTACCATTCTATTAAAGACACTAGATAGGAGCGATTATACGTAAGCATTTTTTACACTCCAAAAGAACTCCCCAAAAGGGTACATTTTTAAAAGAGGACGGAAAAATTTATTTCAATTCTACAAAAACGTCTTTTTTATATTATTTTTGCTAGACAAAGAAATAAATAGGTTAGTATTATGATGAACCAGAAGCTGGCATAAAAATATTTCTACCCAACTTTGTAAGCAAATAATCATTTGAGTATTTTCTTTACACGTTGTACGTTGTCAAAAATCAATTATTTTCGTATACTAATTATTATTATTCCACCTTTTCCATTAAAGATTTTTCTAAAAAGATTCTGGCAACGCTTTTGGTAAGAATTAGGGCATATGAATAGCAGAGTTATTTCTACAGACAGATTGAAGAAGAGGAGAGTTAAAAGTTTTCCTACAAATCTACAAGTTCCTACTGACAAGTCTTGTTAAATGATGATAGTAGAAAGTACACTTACAAGAATAGTTTAATGAAATAATGTTTTTTGTCTTTATATTTGCAAGGACAATAATAATTCTATTCTAGTTTTACTCTTGAAAGTTAATAAAAATAATTTTTGTCTAAAGACTTTTTTACTTTGAGAGAGAGAAAAAGATTTTTGATTTCAGTAACGAATATAGTTTGAAGGTGGTAGGTCCAATTGTTTTCGATCTGATATAAACCTTTTGATGAACCGAAGAGGGCGGAGCCTTCTTCAGATTTTTCATGAACTTCCTCACATTCGTTACGGCAATCAGACGGAAGATAAGTTTTAGAAAGAAAATGGCCATTGAGATGGGCTGCATTCCTGAATGGTTGAGTAAAAGGTACGTTGTCACTAGGGCCTCGAGGGCGAGCACCATGAACAAGGTGAGAGCGCTACACCACCACATTTGGCACTTGCCTGTTAAAAGTAAGTTTTGAAATTAAAAATTGTCTTTGATTGCATGTTTATGATATAATTTAAGTACCAAGGGCATCTTCTGGTTCCTCCTGGGGCAGGATGAAATAAAATTGTTTGAAAATTAGAATTACTACGGATAATCCTAATAAATTGCGACTTACATCGTAAACTCCACTGAGGAGAACCATTGACATCACAAGCTGCATAGAATGTACGATAATGACAGAGATCCAGATGAAGATCGTCTGGTGTCGGATTACTTTAGGGAATTAAAAATTAATTAGCTTTTTAATGATGAAAAAGTAGCAGAGGTTAGAAATGCCTCTACCTGACTCTATTGTGATAGGCCCTTTGAACTTTTCATCAGCCAGTGGCTCTTCGTAAGTGATCCACTTCACTCCGTAGAAGCAGAGTAACATCGCCGCTAATATCTGCGATTAATTACGAATCGTGAGTGAATGAAATCTAGATATGTAGTATTCATTTCATGAAAGATTGATTTAAAAATAGGACTAACCACATCAGCAATGGCCACCACCTTGACAGCCCCCCTCCCCTGAAAGGGATCATCTGGGTTTGCCATAATCCTCACTTCGCCAACAATACTGAACCTCTTCAAACGATAAGATTATTATCAGGCGTTTCTCAACTCTAAGTCTTATTTAGAAACACATTAAAAACAGTGATCCAGCACGTTTTTTTTGTACTTTTCCAATTTATTTTACGCCCATCCTCCTAAATTATAGAAAGACTCGCTTTTGTCAACTTATCTTTAATGATGTCAGTAGTAGTAATTAGGTAGGAAAGGGAAAGAAATGTCCCCTGACAATTGTAGAACGCACAGCGCTCCCCACACCACACACCAGGGCTCTAGGACTGCACCAGCTCAGGACTGGGAATGGACTGAGGCACGTCTCCCTCCTTTTCCCTTCCACTCAAGCTAATTTGGCAAGGGAGCGAGCCATCACGAGGGCCAAGGCTAAGGGTATGCATTTCAGAGTGAGCCTGGAGAGACCAAGTCCCAATCCCAGTATAGCGTATTCTATAAGGCAATAGGAGCAACTTCATATCTTTCACTTCACAACATTTCCCACTTTTCCCAACCGTTATCTAGACCTCCTTATTATCTTTCGCTTTTTGTGCAAAGCACATTCCAAGGGCTCTCTCTTCTCTCTCTGCACACCAAGCACGACTACATTCCAACTAAGGAGAAAGTTGGAAAGGAGAAAGGAAATTTTGGTGTATTCCAACGCTCCAACATCATCCCATTCATTTCGCCACAGTCAGTCCTGCACTAAAAACTCATTCCTATTGTCATCCACTTCATATTCTACGTTGAGAAATTTATATCCGCATTTTATATTAAATTCCTATAAAAATATGTAGAACTATGCTGTCCTCCAACGACATGGAAAACTTTATGGGAGAGAAAGGAACAGAGGAGAAAGCATCTTTGGAGAAGGATTCCTTTCTCCTTTCCCCAGTGAAAGTCTATGATTATATAGGAGGAGTATATAATCTTCTGGGAGAAGTGGGTTTTCGGTTTTCTCATTCCATCTCACTTGCCCGGAATGTTTCTAGAGTGGCAGTGATGCGGAACCCACATAATCCATGTTTCCATCAAGCTCATCTCCATTTTAATTTAAAAGATAAATACCCTAAGTATTTAGGAAGGTTAGAGTTTCCACTCCTTTCCTCAATCTCAATTTAATTAACTATTTACCATACTACTTATCTTTAATAAGGAGAATTATATGAGGAAACATATAAAATGAAACTTTCTCTCGCTTTCTCCCAAGTTGAGTGAGAGGAGAAAGAGAAATATAGCTTATTTACTATTTTATGTTCCTGGGAGAGAGAAAATGTCCTTGGCAAGAGTAAATATGAGGAGGAAGCATCTTGCTCTTGATGAGTGCAGTTGATAATGCTTGTCATTTCAACTCTTTACTACTCGTTTTATTAACAAATTCTCATATCTATAGACTGTTTCCACTCCAGGAATATAAAATTACTTTGGGGGTGGTGTGGAAGGACAAACAAAAATGTTTTTCCAAACTTTTCCTTACATTTTCTCTCTCTCTCTCTCGGTTTCGACATTTTTTTTTGATACGATTGGAAGAATAGGTTATATCTATAGGGCTAGAGTGACAGAAGTAATTCCCATCACATTTTCATCAATCCCTTCATTTTATTCCGCTTTTTTTGAGATGAGATTGTTGTTTCTCTCTCCACCACCCGCCTTTATATATAACCTTCATAATGTAGCCATATTTCAAGGTCTAGAGAGCTCCATAAAAGTTGTGATCATGAAAACATGGTGCTGATGGTGATTGCTCTTATTTCGTGTGGCAAGTGCCCTCTCCCATTATTACCCCGTTGGAAATGGGAGGAGGCACTCTTCCACTTGAGGAAATAAAATATTTTTCTTCTTCTTGCTTTCTCCTTTCCTCCCATCTACTTAAGGAATTCTAGAGAGAAAGCAGTCATTCGGATAAAATGACATGACAGGGTGTACCTGAGTAAGCAGATATTTCTTGGATTGTGATGTTTCCTTTGAAAGATTTAGTACAAGATTTTAGTGGATGAGAGAAAAGATTCTTGTCACTGGCTATGTGTGTTTTCCCCATTTATCTACTTTTATAGCTTGCTAAGAGCGTAAAAAAGTGGCCCTTTAAAAGGAAAAAAAGTTCCATTCAAAGCCCTTTCAATTCATGATAATGTTGATGGCCTACAACTGGCTCACAGTCAGAAGAGAGAAAAAAGTTTATTTAATTTTATGGCCTGTAAAAGAGATCCACCTCAATATCAGACTTTCTCCTGCAGCTTTCCCCATCGTTTGATTGTATTAGCTTCAAACTCAGTTACAATTAGGAGGCTCGAGAAAACTTTTCCCCTTTTTCTTCCTCGTGTGTTCGAAACAGTTGAAGTGAAACGAGTGTGATGACATTATTTATGAGAAAGTTTTAGAAAGCGTTTCATCCCAAAGAAAAGTTCCATTTCCCACCTTTCCACTAAAAAAAAAGAGCAAAAGCTCTTTGTGAACAACTAGCTAGCATATATCTCTTCTCCACCTTTAACTTTCTCATCTAGATATTGATCTCAATTCGGAAATCACGGATTTCCCCGACAAGACCTTTTAGTTGCTCCGCTGGTGGTGGCAATCATGCTTTTTATTGTGTTAAGCTTTTTTTAGTTGTTCCATGAAAGACGCATAAAGTAAGAAGGATTATTATGTCCAGGAAAATAAGTTGCGCCTACCTTCTATCTCCAATAAATGGTATTGATCTCTCAAGGAATGTTGCAAAGTCTGGGCACATATCATCCGCAGAGTTTACTCAGTTTACACTTTATCCAGCTTCCCTTTTCCTTTCTCCAGAAGCGAAAACGGCTGTTTTCCTCGGTTTGGCACAGCTCACCACTCTATTTTCTCCAGGAAGAAATGAATGATGAAGGAGGAAATGGGATTGTAAGAGATGTGAGAGGAGACAACGTGGAGACAACACAAGATAACCTGCACATAAGAAGAAAAGTTTTCTAGGGAAAGGAGTGAAAGGAAGGATGACGTTGTTGTTGATGATGATGATAGTAGTGATGGAACTTCTCCAAAAAAATGGATGCGATGGAAGTAGTCCCTTTACTGACTTATGGTTGGAGTGGTTGCGCTCTGATGGCTCTATTGATCCATTTTCAGGGCACATATGAGGAGAAAGAGACGAAAATGGGATCCTTTTAAGTAGAACACTATTCTAATCAAAAAGAGCAATTTAATATGTTATAATTAGAAGGGAAAAGCGTCACAAGGCTAAATTTAAACTAGTTATTAGATGCCCTTTGCTGCCCATCAAATCCAAGTGGAAAAGTGTTTTTTAAAACGAAATTATTTCTGATT